>ML786812.1:6660-20747 GCA_009831015.1 Picea engelmannii | reverse complement strand
CCTGTCACATTTAAACCATGCATTAAGTGCAGATAAATCTAAATCGTCGAATCTAATTGTGGATAGAGCTCCACCATAGATTCTGGAGTGGAAAGAGACTTTGGGACTTCCAGTCTCTGGGGATGTTGTGGACCTGTACAAGAATAGTGACGAGTTGAAGGTGTAGAAATTTTAATGACAAAAATCAGCAAGCTAATATTATGTCATACACTTAGAAACCTAGAGATAACTGTCTTGCATGAACTCTGAAATGTCTATAACCCAAATTCAAAAATTTCCATAAGAAGAAATACACATTGTCAAGTAATTATGCAGAGAAATAAACACAATGAACAACATTCAATCACCCATGAATAACTCATAATTTTAGGCAAATGCTAAGGAAAACCCCAATGTGGGGAAACCCAATGAAAGAGAGAGAGAGAGAGATCTTATTATTCAGCTTCAGAAAAATCATATCAGCAGCAAAATCACAATTTCTAGCAAGAGAAATCCACTTATAGCACACCAAAAACTATCCCAAAAGTATGCCTCATAATCCATGCCACGTCTGTACCATTGTACGACCCTCCCAGAAAATTGTACCTTGAAATTCATACACACAGTCAGTTGTACAAACTATTCTATACGACCCAACAACAAGTAAAACCCTCGAATCATCCTCGAAAACTATGCCAAAATTGCCTCGATTTTCGTTCCCTTTTTCCCTTGTTGTACGGATACGTACAATACGACCTCCAACATCATAAAATTAACTCAGCACTAAAATAGAGATGTTCCCTTGGATTTTTTTCCCACTTTCTCTTGGGAAATGTGCCCTCTTTAATGTCCTAATTTTCCTCTCTCAAGCCTACTCGAAAATTCTCTCTCAATCTCCTTCTCTCGTGTCTTGCACACTACCCAATGCATTCTTTTATAAATTTGAAAATGACCTTTCACCTTCCATGTCTTTTCACCTTCCCCATCCCTAAATCCAAAGGCCAAGATCTAATATTGCCTTTACATTATCAAGGGACATGATTCATTCTCTCCAAAATAAAGCACTTAAAATATTAAAGTACATTTCACTTTATTACACAAGTGCACTTTATGAAATAAAGTCACTTTAAAATTAGAAGGTACACTTTATAAATATTATTATTATTGTGAACAAGACTATGGACAGACCTGTCATGGGAATGTTGGAAAAACAATGAACCTTGCTACAAAAGTTAATGAATATATTATGTTATTTGATAAAAAGGAAATTGTGGCATGACTGTTGAAAGAGGGTTTCCAATGTAGATCGTGATGCATGAGAGGGGATGGTAAGGGGAACCAGTAATGGTTGAGATGACCCCTTCTAGGTAGCACTCTACTGAATTAAAAAGGTTCAAAGCCCAAGGTTGTCCTCTAGCCCAGAGAAATTCATTTACCAATCAAGATGGTAGTTGAAAAATCCTCTTTAGAAATTAATGAAAGAATGGGCAGAGTACCCATCTAGAAAATTCTGATCTGACCCATGGATTTGGGGTTCTAACCCATGAAATCTTGTTATATAAGGAAAGAAAAGGTTCAAGAAAGTGGGGGAGGGAAGTAGAAGGAGAGAATATGTGCACGAATGGGTCGGAGGACCATTCCTGAAGAATGAGAGTGTGAAAGACTCTTTGGTTCTGAAGAGAACTGAGAAAATAAGTTGTTTTAGGTTCAGGAGCGCTTGGACATTGTTTTCTAATCAAGCTGATAAAAAGAACTATAGTGATTGAGTGAGAAATCATCGCATGCTCCCTTTCTTGGTGGATATAAAACTGGACTACCAGGTTCCTGTGGGAAAAATAAGAGTAACCTTTGTCCCTTGATGTTGCTAAGAAAAAGTAGAACCTCTCTCATGGCATCATGATCTAGCTAGGGCGTAGCCAATGGAGGAATACTCCAAGAGAAATTATGCCTATGGTTGGGTGGAAAAGGGAACCCCTTTCAGCAGTTGGAAACTAATTTCAAACTTCAGATAAGTGTGACTCTAAGTTTTATATTATCTTGATTTTTTTGTTGAAATATGTATATTTTTCTTGAGCCAAAAGATGGCATAATCTTTTATCTTGTTTGAATGGTAGAATTTGTGGCTCTGATGGCCTAGCGGTCTTGGAAATTTGAAGTAAATATTTAATATCATATTTTTGTAAACGGTTTTATGCTTACATCTCTTTAGGAAAGGAGAGCTATTAGTAATAGGTTTTAAATGAATTCGGGGCATAATACTTTGTCCTATGTGTTGGTTGGAAAATCCTCAAAGGGATTTCCCAAGGATCAATTTCACAAATAGAGAGTCGAGACAGACTCTATGAGTCTGCTATGGTCCTTTGAATCCCTCAAAATTAAGTTTTCCTGTTATAGAATTTGATTTCTACAAATGAAAGGCACTTCCTTCAAACCTCTTTTCCAAGTGACCTTAGGCTCAAGTCCATGAGCTTAACTAAGTCTCGGTTAAGATTCAAAAGCATAGCCCCATGGGATTTTCAAAGTTACACAAGACCGAGACCCTGGAACCCTTCGCTACGCTCAACAGGATCTAATTTATCCAGGCTTCAGGACTTCGGAGGTTCAGAGCTTCGTGATGTTTAAACTTCACAACACTCCAATCCTCCTGAAGGAATACTGATGATACGGTTACCAGATGGTTTGAATGACAAATGGTGGTCTCTTATCCGCTATCATGGGATCCTCCCTATCATTAAACCCTAACCAAATTTTCAGCCACGAAGTAACGCAAGCCGTAGATATAAGGACCTTCGGGATCTTCCCTAACTGTGGATATACACTACGATCAATTCAACATTGACCTACACCATGAGTAAAAAGGTGTTAAACGGTCGAATTCCCTGAATGTTGAAGTCTCTAAGTAAAGTGATTCATAGATATAATAATCCTTCAAGACCCTTCCTAACCATCATATACCAGCTACGTTCATTCGGCGTTGACCCACTACGGGCGTGAAAGAGTTGGATGTGGTCAGAATCCTTGAATATTTAATTCACGAACCAATGCGAACCGTCGATCTAAGGACCCTTTGGGATCCTTCTCAACCGTCAGATTGAGTATAGTGAAAGGATAGAGTAAGTGGTACTACTATCGACAATAAGCAGTCATCTCCCCTTTATGACCTCTTTAACAGGTGAACCATCGGGGAAATCAAAGGGTTAAGGATGGTAAAGGTCACGAACTTGCGAAGTCTTGAAGTGGTGAAATCTTGACAACCATCAGATCGAGGGGAGGAATTTGGGAGCGATGTGCACCATTGATATAAGGATCCATTGGGATCTTTTCTCAATTGTTCGATCAACTAGTGGGAGGACAGCGCAAGTACTCTAGGGAAGTCTTGCTTCGGGAGATGTAAGGTTTCAGTTGTGAAACCATCCCAAAGGCCGAAGGTCGAAGTACATTACAAGGAGTTCTAGAACTTCAGAACTTTAGGAATCTAGGGCTTCAAGAGATTCAAGGATATGCAAGGAGGCGTTAAACACCGAAGTGTCGAAGTCCCCTTGACAAAGTATCAAGCTCCAATAGGACAGGTCTGCGTGCGCCATGGTTATGTGGCATTCCTGGATAGTCCCACATGGCATCGTGGGATTGGATGCAAATTAGGCGTGGGACCCCTCCTTGTCACGTCTAAACCATGTGTTAAGTGCAAACAAATCTCAACCGTCGGATCTAAGGGTGGATAGAGCTCCACCGTAGATTTTGGAGTGGAAAGAGACTTCAAGACTTCGAGTCTCCAAGGATGTTGTAGACCTCTACAAGAATAACGAAGAGTCAAAGGCTTGATATTCTCAAAGACCCAAGGGATATTCCCTGTAAAGCCTCCTTCCATGACCATGTCGTTTCCAGAGAATGATGACATGAGACACAACAATTCCATGTCAGACGACACGAGAGAAGTGATGCCACGTGGCTAAGGGGGTGGCCATTGGCCAATGATTCCCCAAAAACTTTGGTAAGCCATAAATTTCAAACTAGAACTCGGTTTTGGACAAGCGTATAGTCATTGGAAAGCTCTCAGTGAGAACAATGTGATGGTGTCATCATCCGAGGAATTTAGGAGTTATAGGAAAGTGGAAAATTTTATACCCCCATCCCTTAAAAGGAAACTTAGGGGTTCGGGTGTGGGACAATCCCCCCACATTACTTACTATCGATGCCAACCATGGTGTTCACCCATCGCCACTCCTCTCATACAAGGGTGTGTAGCTACCCTACTCTCTGAATTGGGCAAGCATAATGACTGGCCTTCACAGGCCCATGAACAATTACAAATCCAACATCAAGTTGACATCACCACACACAATCAAACACATGAGCAGTACCATAAATCCATTCAAGATCTTCAAGCATTACAAATGCAGTTTGAAATTGACAGGGTGGCACATAAAGCCACTCAGGCCTAGTATGATGAAACCCATGTAACATTTATTGGCCTTGTTGGGGCCATTGATAGCTTATATGCCTAGATTCCTACAACTTTTGTAAATGGACACGACACCCCCCTAGGCTTTAAGCTCTCAACAATAAAATCTCTCTTGCAACACCTTGAATCACAGCTAACTATATTTCCTCAACCAATGCTTCCCACCAATCCACCTACCTCACAACTCCTAACATTGATTCATTCAGCCCAAGCGGCCCTCCACATTGGTCAATACTGAGTGGAAGCATTCTCTTAACTAGTTGACTATGGTTTGGCCCTATGGACTCATATCCAAACCCCACCAAAGGTATCCACAATTTTTGAATGGGTTCATGTAATCAAAATAAAGGTCACACAATGAAAACGAGACCTAACTTTGCTACCTCCCAGGGAGAGCGTACTTTCTATGCAAGCTATCGCAACAAGAAAAAAGGAGATCAATGCAACGCAGTCCGAGCAACAAAACATGGTCGATATGGTCTCTGTTGTGACTAATAAGGCCCTAACCCTTTTCATTCAACTTTCCAATGTGTTATTTACTACCGCGCCTCTCATTGAGAAACTCCACAACACATATATCACAAGCCCTCAAGTCACAGTTGTGCATGTCGATGTGATGATCCAACTTATGAAGAAATTCCATGACCAGTTTACTAAGCCTGAGTGTCGATTTCATGAGTTAGTGAAAGACCTCCAAAGAATTGTCTCATCCATTACAGAGTTCATTCCATAAAGTCATCGGCTCGAGGACGAGCCAGATAATGGTGGTGGAGGCCTGTTGGCACCCAAAGTTTTGGGTTCATTTCGTGTGCACGCAGAAACAAAGTTGTGTGTGCTCAAGTCCAAGTATAGTGAACAATTATTCCAAGTTTTGCGTGAATAAGAACCAAAAGTGTGTGCCGAAACAAATTTTGATATAACGCGCCCAACTCAGAGTCTACAAAGCATGTGTCGGACCAATATTTTTCAGCTGTGCTGGAAATCAAGAAGATTCTCGTCGAAATCAAGAAAGGAATCATTGGGAAATATTCCCAAATGATTATTGCCAACAACATAATGGGATGTGAGATTTCCATGGGATGAGATGGCTAGGAAGTTAGATTGTCTTAATACAGAAAGCCTACATGGACTGTTGGAAAGAACTAGAAGCATGCGAAGCAATTTTGTCAGTCGAACGAGTAGAAGACAACATAAAGAGACAGAGCTCCCAAGCAGAAGAAAGCTATAAAAGGGAGCAATGATAGATAGAGCTAGTTGGAGATTGCAGAGCTAGATGTTCTGAGATAAGAGTCATTGAGTCATAGTATCGAGCTCTGTCCGAGCATGTTGTAATAATGCAATGCTTTTGAATATGTTTCTGAGTTTGTCTTATATATGAAGTCTTGAGCAAAGGTTCATTGCGTAGTGTGTTGTAATTCTGAGGATTTATATAGAAAATATATGAAGTTCTATGGCTGTCATATATGTCTATTTTGTGCAATGTGTAGCTATGTTGTGATGGAACAGATCTAGTAATAAAGATGCACCAATTCTAATCTATTATGTGTCTATCATGCATGAGTTGAATATGTGTGTGTATTGTTTTAATTCTTAGTCCAAATAATTTGTCAGATATGAGTTGCATGAATGCTAGCCTCGATGGGTCTTTGTGTGTTTAGCCTTCATCCTCATCACAAGACCTTATGGTCTATGTGATCCTCTTTGCATCTCGAGTGAGACCTTCCACAACCTTGGTCAAGGATTGATATGTCGGTGCTCTGTGGTTTTTTTGGTACAAATCTAGAGGTACCCTCGATCTAAACTCCCCAGTTTTAAGAAGGATGCGTGTAAGCATGGATCAAAACACCCAACATCTTGCTTCCCTTCTTCATCAAGACATGTTATTGTCTTGTTGTAACAATCTAGGACATCATGGTGTTTTTCCAACCAATCCATGCCAATTAGAAAATCATATGAACCCAATGGTATGATGTTCACATCTACCTTTATGTTGAGTCCATTCATGTCTATTGAACAATCTTTAACTAGCTCATTGATCTTCTTCTTAGCCCATGTGGCTAACTGAACTAACCAAGATTTCTTATTCTTACTCCTTTGCAAGTGAAATATTTCACTAATGTTAGGGTTTATGTAACTATGGCTTGCTCCAAAATCAATAAAAATTTATATGGGTTGGTTATCAATCTTACCTTCCACTTCAATCATGGGGGATTGATACTTCGCTTGCTTTTTTTCCAAGGCCGCATAAATCCTTGGAATGTTTCCTCCCATGTCTTCCACTTTTTCATCCTCCTGAATGTTGTGGATAGTTCTCATTCTTTCTCCTTTGTGAGGGAAGTCCCTATATAAGTGATTTCCCCCACATCCCCAACATTGTACAGGCTGCTACCTTGGCCTTTTCCTAAATGAATATGTAGTCTTGTGTTCATTTTGGGATGACTGACCTTGACGATTTGCTTGGGAGCTATTCTTGAAAAAGGGCGGCTTAAAACCTTTTTTCCTTTTATCGTTTTCCCCCTTCATCTTGTCATTCCAAGAATTTTGGAAGACTGACATCCCTATGCTTTGCTCATAAATATGATTTTCTCTCCTTATGGATTGTTCCAAAGTTTTGGGATTATCATATTGTATTTTTCACTGTAGAAAGAGGGTAACCCACTTAGAAACCTTTGTGTTTTGACCTTATCATCCTTCATTGAGTCATCATACTTCACCAATTCAAATAACCTCTTCTCATATTCATCCATTGTCATACTTCCCAACTTGAGTTCAAAGAAATATTTCATCTTCATTTCATAATAATGCTTAGAAAAGTAGTTATCTTGGAAATATTCTTTGAATTGCCTCAATGAAATCCTCTTCTCATCAAGGTGCTTGGCTTGCTTAAGTTGATCCCACCACATGGTTTTCTTTCCTTGCAAGTGGTAGGTTGCAATTCTAGCTTCTAACCTTGAGGGATAATCATGTAGCTGAAAATATTTCTTCATTTCCAACAACCAGACCTTGACCTCTTCCCCTTTCCTGTGCTCACCATTGAAATTTGGTGGTTTTATCTTCTCGAGTTCACCTTGCAATATGTTTGCCTCGGGCCTTCTTCTCTATCTCCTAACATGAGACACACATGGGATTCTCCCTGGCCCTGAACTTGCATGATTTCTTTGGGTGGATTGCCTTGGAGAATGATGGTGCCTACTCATGCTTCTTGACTACAATATCATTTCCATGATCATCCCTTTTGCTTTGGGATATAGATGTTGTCACTTGTCTAGCACTATCTATTTGCTTGGTGCTCGAGTCCTTGTTGACTTGCTTATGCAACATATTCAAACTTTGAAGTATTTCTTCCTGATCCTTCATAATCCTTTCATTCTCATCCCTATAGCTTTGTACTTCTTTATGAAGACTTCTCATAGTTATAGGCTCATGCCCATCTCTTCTTCCATTAAACTTTGTCTCAACATTTCCAATGTTGACATAAAGACCTTTGATGTCTTCCTCATTGCTGTAAAATCCACATGAGCTTCTTCCATAACTCCATTCCTCATATAAGAGCCAAATTTGTTTTCCTATACCTCTAATTTTGCAAGAAATGTGCATGTAATCATTATTGCTAGAACATGCATAACATAAAAGATTTCATGAATTAGAATTTACAAGTTATTCTTCATCCCAATTTACAAAGAACACAATGCAAAAATTCAAAATATAATTCCTTAGGTGCATTCTTCTTTGAAACAAGTCTCTAATGACTATACGCATGTCTCCTTCTGATTTTTGAGCAAAATGTTACAACATGCACATGTTGCAATTTTATACTCATTTACTACTACATAAATCTCTTTATTGATTTCTAAGAAATTTAAGTACCCAATTCAAAATTTTGGGTGGATAAATATCTTCTCCTCCTCAATACCTTTCCAGTGACTATTAATTTGCTCAAATCCTAGCTCTGAGATGAAATTTATGACCTAGAGAAGTTTTGATTGTTTTTCTCAAACTATCCTTGTATTCTATCGGGGTCTTCTTTTTCTTCCAACACATTTTTACATACTCATATTCCAAATATGGCTCCATGGTTGTATTCTATGGTTCATAATATTTCCATATATTAATAATGTGCCCCTAACAAACTTATGAGCAAGGAGTTATGCTCTCTGGAAGTAAATTGGTGTTGAAATTTTACCCTTATTGTTTCAACTGTAACTTTCTCATATGAGTTCTATTTTGCACCCAGAGTAGCTCATTGGGTAGCTCTCCCCGATTTATTTTATTTAAGCTGCAAATATAGAATATACATTGGTACACTATGTTCTTATGGGTTTTTATTGGCTAAAAACGTCGTTTAGGGCCCCAAAATCGCCCCATGAGTTAATGACCTTCAAAAATATGAAAAATTAAAAAAAAATTCATATAAAACTGACTATTTTACTGTTATAACAACCTTTTAAATCTAAGTCGTTTATCACAAATCAAGTGAGATCTTAGTCATTGATCTATTAATCCTTCAAACCCCATGAATCAATTCCTACCATTGATTGACTTCTCGAAACAATTTGGACTATTGATATGAACTCCTTCGACGATCGATCGATCGACGATTCTCTTTGGAAAACTAAACTTTCTCGCAAATACCTTTGATTCTCAACCATCGACCATCAACCATTGATCATTTATCTTGGAAATCATTTACAACACATCGCTAAATAGGTTGACTCGACCGTCAACCGTCGACCATCAATGATTTTCATTGGCGGATGAAAAATTCCTTATCGGTTCAGTCGACCCGATCATCGGCCATCGACCATTCATGTTGGCTGAAAAAAACACTTCTTCAATTTGGCTGACCTGACCATTCCTGTTTCAGCTGTAACTTTCTCATATGAGCTCTATTTTGCACCCGGAGTAGCTCATTGGGTAACTCTCTCCAATTTATTTTATTTAAGGTGCAAATATAGAATATACATTGGTACACTATGTTCTTATGGGTTTTGATTGGCTAAAAATGTCGTTTAGGGCCCCAAAATGGCCCCATGAGTTAATGACCTTCAAAAATATGAAAAATTAAAAAAAAAATCATATAAAACTGACTATTTTACTGTTATAACAACCTTTTAAATATAAGTCGTTTATCACAAATCAAGTGAGATCTCAGTCATTGATCTGTTAATCCTTTGCAAACCCCATGAATCAATTCCTACCATTGATTGACTTCTCGAAACAATTTGGACTATTGATATGAGCTCCTTTGACGATCGGTCGATCGGCGATTCTCTTTGGAAAACTAAACTTTCTCGCAAATATCTTTGATTCTCGACCGTCGACCATCAACCATTGATCATTTATCTTGGAAATCATTTACAACACATCACTAAATAGGTTGACTCGACCGTCGACCATCGACCATCAATGATTTTCATTGGCGAATGAAAAACTCCTTATCGGTTCAGTCGACCCGATCATCGGCCATCGACCATTCCTGTTGGCTGACAAAAACACTTCTTCAATTTGGCTGACTCGACCATTGTCCATTGGCCATTCCTTGGATGATGTGGTAATTCTAGTCATGGCATGACACATGGATATTGACGTGGTATGACACATCATCCTGAGGTGTCAACTTAGCTGACGTGACAGGACACATTGACACTGATGTGGCATGACATATCATCACCCTATTTTTTTCATTGGTCATTGGTCGTTTCTCTTGGATGAACTAAACACCTTTCCAATTCGGCCGAAACCCAAATCTCATCTCATCGGCCATTGATGTTTTCTCTCTCTCGATCAAACACTTTGCTGAATCAATTGACACTCGAACATTGGTCGTTGGAGAATTGTCTTGGCCAACTCCAACAGTTCAAAAATTTTCAACCAAAACCCTAACGAATTTGGACAGTTGATTTCCCATTCAACATGATTGCGTCCCTTGATCCATCAAATTCACCCAACTCCACTGATGCTGGATCATCGACCATCACCCATTAGAGATTCCTGTTGGAAACCAAACACTTCGCCAATCTGGTCAACCCGACCATCGGTTGTCGGTGACTTCCTTTAGCTAACTCCAACACTTTGAAAATTTTTGACCAATCTCTGATGAATCTAGGTCGTCGATCTCCAAACCAAGATGATCTTGACCGTCAATTGGCTCCAACCTTCCAACAAGTGAAATGAATTCAGACCATCGATTTGTTTCATTTTCCCAACTGTCAAAAATGAATCTCAGTCGTTGATCTACTCAACCTTTCAAACGGTAGAAACCTTGTAAATTTTTAAATTTATCAGAATGAATTTGGGCCATTGATCGTGAGGTCAAATGCGATCTCGATCGTTGATTCACCAAACTTCATGCAACTCTACAATGGCCATTAAAACCTGAAATTCAACCATTCCAAGTCGAATTTAGCTATGCAAATTTGCATATTGGCTCCATTGAACCTCTTAAAAAGCATTGAGTAATTTAAACTTGAATTTTTGTGACGAATTTGGGGATTTCACTTCTATTTTTCTCTATTTTCCCCCAAACTCATCACAAACAAATGTATAACAGTGAATTCGCCCAATTCGCATCCGCCTTGGCCCATACAAGCCCGGTGTTTGAACTAGAGGCTCTTATACCATATTGTAACATCCCCTAGCCCAGTTGGGGTCCATTATGTGCAAAAAAAATCATAAATTAAAATTTCTTCTATCTAATTAATTTCATGTAGCTTCCAACTACTCAATACAACCAGATTTAGTTAGTGTTTGCTACCATTAGTTAAATGCATCTACAACATTTTAAACAATCATGAATGTAGTTTAATAATTCAACACAACAACATATAAACCATTCCCAAATACATAGATTTCATGCACAACAATTTAACTCATAAATACAACACACAAATAGATAAAACACTTATCTTTTAATTATGTTGCTTACCAATTGTTTGGGACGAATTTTCCAACCAACAATAGACTTGTTGCTTAAAATCTCAACAAAAAATCACCCTTGAGCTGGGGCTAGCAATCCACAAAAGAGGGTGGTCTCTCACTGTCCACTCACAGTTAAGAAAACCCACAAACCCACTGGTATTCTCCTACAACTATCCTGATTTTCCACCAGCTCTCTTCCTCTCGACTTTCCCAACCCAATGAATGTACCCCTTCACTGATCACATTCCCTTGAGCATCCCATTTGTTTATCAAGGTCTCTCTGGCATAGGTAACCAAGAATATCTTTGTAGGGAACTCAATGCTAGGAAAACTACAAGCAAAAACAACAACTAACACTTGTTGTTACAGTGCAACTCACACAAGAATTCACTTTTCAGGCCTGACAACCTGGCTCTTCAGTCTTCTGATCCAAAACACTCCAAAAACGCTCCAGCATGCTCTAGAATTTTCCCTCCATGGATGTTCCAACTCCCAACTCTCTTTTCTTTCTCTCTACTTGTTGTTCATGCCAAAAACATTGATTGTCTAAGATTGTTGTAGTTTCCCATACAAATTTCCTCTCCTTTGGCAGCCTTTATTGACTCACACACTTCCCAAGTTGATTGTACTCAACCCCCATGCTTCCAATAACTATGGGATGTGACTTGTCACACCCACCCTCTTACATGCATTCAATGGCTGGCTTTGGGAACACTCAATAAAAAATTAGAAGGTTCATATACCAATAGAAATTTTAGGAAAATGTGTTGAAATAATATACATGGTAATTCCCCCTTGGACCTCTCTCTTAGACATTCTCCTAGACCCTCCCCTCTCTTGTGGATTAATTCAGCCTCCATCTATGTCCATGTCCCCTTAGTAGCTAGCATCAAATTTTATTATTAATATTTAGAAATACATTCACATATACATCGCTTTGGTCATAGCCACACATTATATCTACATTAAGTATTAGTTAAATTGGGGATTATAGCAGGGATGTTACAATATCAACGACCACTACATGTTGACAGGTCACATCAGGACATGGATTGTTATGAATAAATGCCTTAAGGCGTAAATATAACAACAAAAGGAAATACGAGGGAGAACCTCCTCACATTACTCCTATCCAAATGGAAAATATTCCATTACAAGGCCTTCACAAATATTCTTTAGAAAAGGTTCCTACAATTTTCCAACAGAATTAAAAACATGCAAAAATTAAGCCTCACTTATGATAAAATGATACCTCCAATCTTCCACTAAGCTTGCCAAAATTATGTACAATGTAATCCAAGGGGAGAGCTCCTCAATCCCCAAATTCCCTATAACCTTTACAATGGAGAGAGATCCTCTTTATGGAGTGAGTCTCTTCTCTCATACAATAAAATATTATTGTCCATGTCAAACATATGTGGACATAAGCCTCTCCAAGCCAACTCCCCCCATCTAAAAATACAGAGTGATATGCACCAAATAATGCTCATGAAGGGGGCATACCACCAAAAATAGGTACGAAACCAAGTCAAATGTGTGTCCATATGGAACACACCCTCCAAGAATGCATGCATGCATGAAATATATAATAAAATAATTTTCCACATAGAGGGATGTGCTCCAAGGTTCACATACGAGAACTCACTAAGTACCTCCTCCAAAATGCATGAGAGAAATACACATATAATAATCCTACTAGGAGAATGCTTCATAATAACCTCCTCCAAAAATAGCAAGAATCCCACAAGATGCATGCAAATTGCAATCAATCCACATGTGTGAATCCCAAGGCAACCAACTCCATGGATGAATGTGCCAGATGCCAAGCAAATGGAACTCTCCAGAACAAAGGATGTGGTCAACTCTCACAATAGAAATTTGAACATCTTTCCACAAGTGCAACCTCCAAGATAATTACCAAAAATAACAAAAAGAGTCAACAAAAGCATGCAAAAGCCACATGTGTAACCTTCCAAATATACCACAAAAATATACCACATTTTCGAGTAAATGTCATACATAACCACTCAAATAAAATTTGATAAAGAGTTAGGATTTATGTATCTTTGCTTTTAAGTTTTTTCTCTTTTCCATCGAGGATTCCATTTAAACCTCACTAAAAGCATTTAAATGCAGGATTATGAGTTTCAAACATTTTTTTTGTGTGTGTTTTCTATAAATACACAACGCGAGGGTTAGATGTCGGCACATAGCCTTCACTTTAAACTTTTGGAAATAAATTATATCCGAGTCTCGTCAAATGTTACTAAAGGTTAGGATTTCCCTTAAAGAAAAATTATGTATTTTTTTGTTGTTAAATCTCACGAAGGAAACATATATTTTTTGTTTTAAATAATTCAATTTTGTTTTATTTAATTTTAAAGTAAAAATGAATACGCAAGAGCTCTTTCTTTGTGTAACACTAGAGAAGTAAGAAAAGCATTCATGATGTTTTTTTTTTCATTTTTTTATTTGAAAAGTGGTAAAACTTATCCCGACTTATTATTATTATTATTAAAAGAAAATTAAATTATTTGAAATAATTTGTGGGTGGTTTGTAAGGAGGTAGACCTCTACTCTTGCTAAATGTATTTGGGTCTTGGATTGTTAACATTCAAAGAAGATGAGTTCTTAGACAATGAGACAAAAATCAATATCTCTTGTACTCTTTGCTAAAATTACCTCTATTATAGTTATGTGTTTTTACACCAAGAGATACTCTACAATC
>ML786811.1:1154525-1165225 GCA_009831015.1 Picea engelmannii | reverse complement strand
TTTATCCCTCCCTTTACATTTGGAAGCTGTAGCTACCTTTGGAAGTCATTACTTCCCTTGAACAAAAACTATTGATTATTTCTCATATATTGTGCATGATGTATTGTGGTGTATTGGTGTAACTCTTATACCATTGTTAATTTCTCATTGGATATAATTGAATGGTTTAATTATAAGTTGAAAAAGGTTTTAAATTATACTTGATACTAATTCACCCCCCTCTTAGTATCAACAGCAAGTGTGCTCCAGGGAATAGTCTAAGTTACAGAATGTGGAGAAGCACAAGGAGTGCGTAGGTAACTTTTTTAAGTCCCAATATTAGGAGAGAAGAAAAATATGTGCGCCTGAGTCCAAGTCACCCGAGCGACAAATCTCAAGGATTGATAGCGGGAGTAAGTCCCCAAAGAGGAGAAATATCTATGTTTGAAGGACAGTGGACGAGATTTGTTCGGTAGAAGACAGGACCCCGCATAGTCGTCGAATCAAGGTAAGGTGCGCGGTCTTTAAGTACCAAAGTCCTTCAAAATTCACCGCTCCGACTATTTTTAATTCTTTGTTGTAAAGGAGGTGAAATCCCCAAAGCTCTAAAGTCACAAAGTGAATCTACAACATAGATAGAGGGGGTGAGTATGAGTCCTTGGATCCCTGAGAGGTTCGGATATTTGGCATTTCGGGAGTCTAGTGGTGATTACCAGTGAAAAGTCCCAAATCCCGGAGTAAATCCTGGTCGTTCATAGATGGGGACACATGGATCGTAGATCTCCGATCTTCACCAGTTCGATGTTCGGACATTCGGGAGACAACTTGTGTTTGAGTCAGGAAACCTCTGAAGCCCGGAGTCCTGGAATCCCAGATTCGATCTCAGCCATAGATCAATAGGAGGAGCGAGAACCGTCGATCTTGAATTTTGCATTCGTCAATTCAAGAGGTAGCATGCATTGGAGTCTTAGAACTCTTGAATCCCGAAGCTTCGAAGACAGAGAGAACCGGAGTAGATCACCAATTCAATGTCTGGGTGATTTGTGGTGTTATGTTGTAAAACCCTCTTAAGCCCGAAGCAACAGAGCGCTAGAGTCCTGAAGCTCCAGATAAGCTCCTTTCAGCTAAGCGCTTGGTCCTAGCCCTTAGTCACATGCTATTTCCGCTAAGGAAAATGGCATAACACCCTAAATTTGATGTCAAGATAAAAATGGGTTTCTAGCAAAGCTCCTGTGGGTTTTTATTTTTATACGGACCTGCATTTGAGGGAAAAAAGGGGCCTGTGTACATTGGAGGGGATCCGGTAGGGATCTGAGAGTTGATTCAGCTCCTCACCAAAACAATCCTAGACCAGGAGGTTGTGTGAACCGCAAGGAGGGGTGGGGGTTTGCATCAAGTGGTATTAGAGCCTGATTTTTATCAGAGCGTATGTAACATCCCCAGCCACCCATGTTGGGCCATGTTACTCCCTAAAATAATTTCATTCTCTAATACCATATTGTAACATACCCAGCATCCAACTGAGCTATGCCACATAAATTTTTCGAACTGCATGCAATTAAAACATATACACAGAGAACTCTTGTGGATATTTATGTATAAACGTAAACAGACAAATACATTCTGTAAATGCACGGATTCATACTAAAATAAAATTAAACATATACATGCAGAATATACATGCGATACCATAAATATAAAGATAGTTATAAACCACACATAGGATAAACCCATAAAAATAAACACGTAAATAATAATGCAACATGTAATTTATCACACAATTGACACTTATCTTGGTAATAATAACACCAACTGTGTGCAGACCTTCTACAAACCTCCCAACCTTAGACCACATTGTTCATCACTCTCAGCAGTGGGTCACCCCTGAGTTGGGACTAAACTCCACCTGGGTAAAGGGGTTCCTAACCAAGCTAATGGCTCATAGACAACATGAAAGACTCAGTCACAGGTGCCAACTCAAACTAACAGCCTACAGTCTCTAATTCCCCACATACATGTCCCACCCCAGGAAGTGTGCCCCATCTCTGCTCAAAAGTCCTTCGGTTGCCCCACTTCCCTTCCAGGGCTTCAGCAACAGGTCGAACAGGAAGGCTTAGATCCCTAGAGTTGTAGTTTAGCACCTTCAGGAAATCAATTCCCAACAATTCTCTCACACAAAGAGATTGCTCACGGGCCTAAAAACCCGCCTCTTCAATATCCCACGGGCCTGACAACCCGCCTCTTCAATATCCCACGGGCTTGACAACCCGCTTCTTCAATCCAGCTCCTAAGATAACCAGGTACACAAACAGGTATGGGTACCGATACAGGTTCAGGTACAGTGACATGAAGGCAGGGAGGACCATTGACTGCGTGAGTGAATGATCATGGAATGAATGAATGGATGACTAAATGATGGAAGGAATGGAAAAATGAACTAAGTCCAAACTATATGTATGCATGTTCCCAACTTGACACGTGTCATGTTGGGAGATACTTTGGCCCACTTGTCCTCAACCTTAGAACTTAAGATAAAATAATTATCCATACTTTATACTTAAGAAATATTAATAAAATATTCCTTTTTGGCTTAAGCTCCCTATCTTATCCCCTTTTTCTTAACTTTTATCCCCCCCTTTCCCTAACTAGTGGAGTTTAATCCCCCATACTATTTTATCATGGTCGGTCTGCACGCAGCGATGTATTTTATATTAATAATGAGACATATACAAAAATAGGCCCACTGGCCTTTAACATCTAGGCTCTTCGGCCTAATCATCACAAAACTGGCTCACCAGCCTATAAAACATAGCATATACACAAAGGCTCCTTGGCCTCAAAATTGTGCACACTTAAGTTGTTGCACGTGGTATCCTAGAATGTGCACACTTCATCATTTTGTTGCTCAATACATGTGTGCACTATACCATGGAAGGTGCATACAAAAATGATGTCAAATAGCTCACCAGCTTACGTACATTTGTATTTACATTTACAATTGGGTTCAGCCTGGGGATATTACAATCCTCTCCCCTTATTTATGCATTGTCCTCAATGAATTATGTACACATATACAACAAAAATTTCAAAAATCCTCAAAAAGATGCAAGTATTATGCCCGCATTGCATCCTCATTCTCCCAAGTAGCGTCCTCAGGACCATACCAGGTCCATTGGACCTTTACAAGACCTATGGATCAATTCTAGAGATGTTTGATTTTTTGGTCCATAATGTGTACCAGATGCACTTGGAAAGCGCCTTCTTGCTCCACCTGAATCACATTCCAAACAATAACATGATTAGCATCAAGTATATATTTCTTGAGAAATGATACATGGAATACATTATGAACAGACATAGATGCAGGCAATGCAATCATATAAGCTATTGGACCAATCCTCTCTAGAAATTCAAACAGCCCACAATAGCGAGCTGCCAACTTTGAACAATTTCCCAACTTCAGGGAACTTCTGTTGGCTTTCACTTTCAAGAGTACATGGTCCCCAAATTTAAATTCCCTGTGAGTTATACCCTTATCAGCATATATTTTCTTCCTATCTTGGGAAACCTTTAAATTTTGTTTTATTTTCAAAAAAAATTCCTCCATTTCCCTTAGTAAATCCGGCCCAACCACTTCTCTATCTATTGGGTTATCCCAGCTTACCGGTGTGTTGCACTTTCTGCCATAAAGTGCCTCAAATGGGCTCATATTTAGAGATGTTTGCTACCCATTGTTATAAGAAAACTCTACTAAGTGTAGGTAGTCTTCCCATTTTGATGGTTTATCCATCACATACTTCCTCAACATATCCTCGATCACTTGATTCACTCTCTTCATTTATCCATCTCATTCTAGATGTAGGTAAATTTTGGATCTATGTCAAACACAATTGTCTTGGGCATGCCATGTAATCGATCAATTTCTCTGATATAAACATCAACAATGTTGGTTTCCTTGTGAGTGAGATTAACTGGAATAAAATGGGCAGCATTAGTACCACTACCATGATATAATCATGTTGCTTTTTTGTTCTGGTAAGTTTGGTGATGAAATCCACGGTTACAACTTCCCATTTCCACTCAGGAATGGGTAATGGTTGTAGAAAACCAGTTGGGTGTCTATGCTCAGCCTTTACCTTTTGACATTCTAAACATTTGGCAATTAAATCAACAACTTCTTTCTTCATGCCAAGGCAGCCACCTATTCAATGTTGGGGTTGTAAAGGAGATCATATGTTCAGAGATTGTCCTCAAATGTAGGAGGTTTGATTTTGTTCATTTCTCCTCGTAGCTCATCCACCCCATACCTCTTATGCTTCCTGACAGGAGACGAACTTGATTTGTTGTGTGCCCTCTTATTGGAATCCCTCAGGGAGTGATGGTGATGTCTGCTAACACTTCTTGTTCTTCTTTTCACATTAGGAGACCTATGACTTCCTAATTTGCTTGAGCCACTCTCCTTATCCAATTTATTTTCTATTATGTTCAAGCTCTACATTAACTTCATGTTGAAGTCCTCTTGTTGTTCCTTGGCTCTCATAATCCTTTCATTTTCAGCTTTATGAATTTGGACATCCTTCTATAAATTTTTAATGGTCTCTACCATATTCATGTTTTCATCCCTTCCTTCTCCATGTCCATTGGAGTTTGTTCCTTCAATACCCAAATGGAAATTCATCCCTCTGATCTCATCTTCCTGGATGTAAGTCCCCTGTGCATCTTCCATTCCTCTGGACTCTGTGTTGATCTTGATCTGATCTAGTTGTTGTTAACTCTACAAAATGTGCAGCCAACAAAACTTTGTCAGGCTAACTGTTTCAACAATTTCATGAAAATATGAACCATTATGGTTCAATAATATATCAAAATTATTTCTTCTGATTTCTTGGAAAATTGAATGCCTAGATCAATTTTCTGGGTGAATATTTATATTCTACTATCTGATACCTTTCCAACACCTACTCCCATGCTCAATTCTGAGTCTTGAGAAAAAAGTTCTGGTTATTTGAAAATTGTTCATTAATTTTTTTGTTCACACTTCAACTTGGCGCAACTTTGCACCGTAATTATGCATTTTTGCACCTACTCTTTTGGATTTTTCATAGGATATCAATTGGGTTTATTCATATACATATTATGGATAGTTTTCCCAAGTTTTACCTCTTTCTGGGTTTTGGGCTGCTAGTTACAACTTGCTGAAGTTCTAGGCCAATTCGTGTTTTTGGTCTGGAATGTTATAGGTACCTTATTTTCCATCATAAACTTTTTTAACATGCCCAGGAATTTAATTCAGATCTAGGATTGTCTTCTATGGTTCAATATATTTCCATTGACTACTCCTGCACCTCAATCTGATTCCGGAGAAGAGAGTTATGGCTCTACGAAGTTAGATGGGTCTTAAAATTTACCCTCCACTGTTTGTGTTGTAACTTTCTCATAAAAGCTTTGTTTGACGAACGGTTTACACCATTAGAAATCTATCTTCAGACTCTTTTATTTGAGCTGCAAAGACAGAGTGTAACTTAGTAAACATTGTTGTCGTGGTTTTTGAGTAGCTAAAAACGTTGTTAAGGGCCTCAAAAACATGCTGCAAAAAGATGATGTTCAAACAGTATAAAATGTCGTGGAAATTCGCTTGTTTTCCATTGTTGTTCACCATCCAAAAGATTTCTCATGCACAATTTCAACCTTTACACCCATATTTAGACTGCACAACAACACCACAAGGTAAATCATGTTCCGCACACCTATAACCAATGTGTGTCACTTCTTTGTCGCGCCAATAACTGGCGCGCACTACTTTTGTGTCGCGCGCCAATATCCACAGTGCAAAATTTTGGTTCTTGCACTAATACTTGTTGCACGCAATTTTTTTTGTGTCGTCCGCCATTTTTGTGTTGTGTGCATTTTACTAAACTATCGCGTGACAATATATACCCACATTTTGTGCACACCAATAAAAATTCCTCTACGCTCTGCCAATACTACGCACACCACGCACACCATCTTTATGTGTGTGCACACCGTGCACACCTTATTATGCGTATTCACACCGTTCTCCAGTATTACGCATGCATCACTCAATCCGCACCACGCAATGCTAAATTTAGCAGGCGCACCCGCACACCAATATTTTTCCGCGCAGCGCCAAATTTTAACGTGCGCGCCCGCATGCCAATATTTTTCCACGCGGTGCCAAAAGTTATCGCGCGCACCTGCACGCCAATATTTTTTCATGAAGCACCAATTTTTAGCGATGGTACCCGCACGCCAATATTTTCCACGCAGTGCCAATTTTTAGCGTGCAAACCCGTACTCCAATATTTAAATGCGCAGCGCCAATTTTTAGCTCGCGTACCAACATGCAAATATTTTTTCGCGCAGCGCCAAATTTTACATACAAGAAGCTTTTCACTACGCATCATGCATTTTTAGTGCTCCCACCTGTGCACATTCATTTTTATGCGCATCAAATCCTCGTTAATTCCGCTGCAGAAATTGGGGCTTTTTCCTAATTGTTTCCCCATTTTTATCATAAACATTCTGCAACAATGAAATTTGTTACATTTCACCCCGATAATGTTAGAGTTTAAGCTATTATTAGGTTTCTTTTCAATTTACTAGATAACCATAGCATAGATAGGACCACTGAGAAATACACAATCATAAGAGACACATAATTTATTCTAGGAAACCCTCATGGGGGCGAAAACCCAGCAAAAACTTCCTTAATATAGATAGTCAATACAATGCCAAGAGAATAAACCAAACAAGACAAAAAGTCCTCTCCCGAGTAGTGTGCCTCTCTCTCTCTCTTCTTCTCCAACTGTAGCTCCAAACTTGCACTCTGATCATCAAGTGAGTGAGTGAACAAATGAGGCGTTGGCCTCTCTTATTTATACAATTTGGCAGGTGTTGAACTGAGGTGTCCTTTCACTAGCAGGGCCGACTTCTCATTTTGGGTGGTCATAACCACTTTAATATATTTTGGGGGGAGACTTCTCATTTAGCATGTTACAATTAGGGTTTGACCAATCTGCAAAAGGGGATTTGGTCATTTACAATGCTTGACATGATCAATCCACAAAAGGGGATTGATCTAATGAATCATACATCAATACTAAAATAGAATACTCTTTGCAGTTACAATATTTCAACACTCCCCATTAACAAGAAGGGTATTCTACAACAACATCAGGCGAGAGAGAGGGTAGCATCATCAACAACATCTTGGAACACTGACTAGCATATCTATAAATCATCGGAAGTTTTTCTCATCATCAATATCATCATTCACAGCGGGGAGCTGGAATCGCATCATCATCCTCATCAGCATTAGGCTAAGGTATCATCATCATTATCGGCATGAAAGATGAAATAACATCATCATCATCATAATCATCTTCAATAAGGAGCTGACGTGGCATCATCATCATCTTCATCAAGAATTTGAAGTGGCATCAACATCATCATCTTCAACAAGAAGCTGAAGTGGCATCATCATCATCATCATCATCATCTTCAGCAAGAATTTGAAGTGGCATCATCATCATCAACTTCAGCAAGAATCTTAAGTGGCATCATCATCATCAACAACAGCACAAGGCTGATACAACATCAAAAACAACAATATCATAGCACAAAGGCTGGAGCATTATCAACAACAACAACATCACAGCACTAAGGCTGGGGCATCATCAACATTAGCACTAGGTTGAGAGTCTTCAGTATGAGGCTGGCATCACAGCATGAAGTTGGCTACACAATATCATCAGCACGAAGTTGGCATCACAACATGAGGTTGGCACATCATCACAGCACGAGGATGGCACATCATCACAGCACCAGGATGGCATGTCATCAGCACGAGGTTGGCATCACAGCACTTAAGTTGGCACATCGTCACAGCACGAGGTTGGCACATCATCACAGCACAAGGCTGGCACATCATCACAGCACAAGGCTAGCATATCATCAGCATGAAGCTGGCATCACAGCACTAGGTTGGCACATCATCACAGCAATTAAGCTGGCATCATCAACACAGCAATTAAGTTGGCACATCAAATCTACTCCCCCTTTCGAGAGAGGTCCTTTCGGACTATACCAAGCTTATCTCGAAAGTGCTCAAACTTTACACGATATAGAGGCTTGGTTAACACAACAGCAACTTGTTCATTCGTGCTAACATACTAGAGTTTTATGGCTCCTCTCTGCAACATATCACAAATGAAGAGATATTGAATCTCTATGTGCTTCACCACGTTATGGAATGCAAGGTTCTCCATCATCTTTATACAACTCTGGTTATCACATAGGATCATGGTGGCTTCCATCTCTAGATCAAATAGATCTTTCAACAACATCTGAAGCCATATGGCTTCACAACTGGTGGAACATGCAACAATGTATTTTTCTTCTGTCGTGCTTGGAGCAATGTTGAATTGCTCCCTACTCTGCCATGAATTCATGGCTAACTCCATACTGAAACAACATCCTGAAGTGCTCTTTTTATCATAAACACTTCCAGCTCAATATGAATCGGTGTAACCACTCAGTCTGAAGTCATGATCTTTAGTATAATAGAGACCAAAATCCAATGTACCCTCAAGGTATCTCATCATATGTTTTGCAGCAACAATGTGAACACGTCTGGGTTCTACCAGATACTGACTCAAGGCAAAACATGTATCTAGCTTGGTATTCATCAGACACATCACTGAACCAATAATTTGTATGTTCATGGTAGCATCAACCAATTATGATAAGGTGTCTATCGAGAGCTTCAACTTCATTTCCATGGGTGTGTTCATGAATTTACATTTCAACATGTCAAACCTCTTCATTTTAACTGCATACTTCCCTTGGTTAAGGAAGATCTTCTATGTGCTCTGCCAAATTTCAAGACCTAAGAGATAATGCATTTAGATCTTCCATCAAACTCTATAACGAGCTTCCTCTTCAATATGTGATGATATTTTCTTTATCTCGTCAAGAAAACATCACCCACATATAGTAGTAACATCATTGGCTCATCATTCATAACCTTGAGATAAAGGTTAGAATCAACTTTACTCTTCGGTAACTCCCAATCTCTTCAGGAAACTGTAACTCAAGATCTAGGATCTTGCTTCAATACGTATAGAGCTTCCTTCAACCTGTAAACCTGATTCTTTCTATCTTCAATCTTCAAACCAAATTTTCATGTTACATTGTACCAATCTGGTACACTTACTCAGTTGCAACTCAATCTGCACAATCATGTGCTAGCTCTATGTGATTTCTGCAAAGCACTATCTGTCTCACTGATTGAGAGTATGTCCTCTCCTATTTCTGCAATTGTTCCTTCTGGAAATGGGACTCTACACCTGCACCTGCTCTAAAGTTGAGAATGGTTGTTCCATTCTCACTGTGACTGCTGAAATATGGGAGTAATTCCTCTACTCCATCATGGCAATAACTTCATATGAAATTGAGAGTGGCTCAATAATTGATACTAAAGGTAGCTCTTCTTATTTCATGGAGGTAAATCTATCTTTTATTTTAGTCATGTCTCCATGACCCAACTAATGTACTGCACCAACTTCCACTCAATTTTGAATATGGGGATTTCTGCCCCTGCATCTCATACTATATATGAATCATGGTTGTTTTGGTTGTCTTCATAAATACTGGAACTATTTCTTCAATTACTGGAGTAAGTGTCTCATCATAGTCTTCTCCCTCTTGTTGGGAGAATCCTCTAGACACACATCAGGATTTGCACATCTGCAACATGCTTGATCTGTATAGATCAATCTTGGAAGTAAATATTGACTTCTCTTCTAGTCTCACGAAAGAATCCATATCCTAGTCTTTCTGACTGGCTTTCTTCTTTGTCACTAAAACAAGGGAATCGTCCATGAGATTTCATATATCCTAGGATTCTTTGAAGTTACGATCTAGTCTTCTCATGGCATCTGTCTCCCAATCCTAGAATTTGTCTCTTCGTCTAATCCTTTCTGAGATCATGCTTACTCTCGATTTCTTCTGAGTCTACAAGGACTTCATCATCTCTTACAGGGTATACTTGGTGTTGAGTACCAAGTCTAAATATGAAATACTGAGTCTGGCTTCAAATGAGTTATGCTTCCCGTCAAGGTGGCTTCATTAACCTTTGAACAATTCTGTTGTGAGTTCTTGTTCTAATGTTTGGTCATCTTTGCAGCCTTCTGCTCCTTACAATCAATCTTCATATGAGATACTTTGAATCTCAAAAGATAGTTTCTTCTTCATCTTCTTTGGTACTTGAATGTATATGGTCATGTACATAGTATGCTTCATGTCTCATCTAATCTATTGCCTTTTGCAACCTACATTATAGCTTCCTCGGGGTTATTACCTATGACCTGAAACAAGGTCAACAAAGCAACAAGCAAGAATAATACTCTTTTGATAATAGTAAATAAAACAATAGCATGAATAATCGTCATAGTAGCTCCTTTAGAGCTTTCACTTGTGACATGTATGAAGCAAAGATCAAAAGTAAGAGATACAATATGAAATGAGATCAACACTCTTCTAGTGTTGTGATCAAACATGTAAATTCTAACCTTGTACAATATCTACTGCAAACTAATATTCAGAAAAGAACAGAAAAGATACAATGGCAAATACAAACATTACATAGAGATTTTTCACCTGGAAACCCAAACCGGGAAAACCAGCATATATTATATTCA
>ML786811.1:1104714-1125503 GCA_009831015.1 Picea engelmannii | reverse complement strand
GTTCAGTTCTATTCATTTTGTAAGGAAAGCATTGTGTTGAGGGCTCCAAAGGACCTTCCGCTGGAGGGAGAGGGAACCCCTATCTCTGTCTTCAGCGTGTGCTCTAGTTTCACTAATAGATCAAGCCTGGAACCATTGACGACTCCCTTGTCTTATGTTTGATGTTTTTGTTTATTTTCAAATTGGTATTTGCTTTCAGTTGTTAGTTAGATTGTATTTAGTTTTGTTTTCTGTTAACCCCATGCTGCCACAGATGTTCTGTCCTGATGAACCCAATAGGATATGCAGAGCGTTCTCCATTTTGCTCACCTAGTGACCGATTGAACGTGAACAGATGGTGTACTTGTATATAAGATGAGGGTGTTTGCAGGAGACGTACACTTGGAAAAAGGACATTTATCCAAGCAGTGATAGTAGATCCAAAGTGATATTAGATCTAGTGCACTAAGAGGAATCCCAAGAGTGGAGGCAGCGGTGACGTTGTATCCTACAATATAGAACAACTCAAATGGGAAAACAACAACTAGATTCCATGTTTGCATATCATGATTAATATTTTATATTTCTACATCCTAAGTAAGTGTTGTAACTAGATTCCATGTTTGCATATCATGATTGATATTTTATATTGCTACATCCTAAGTAAGTGTTGTAACTAGAATAACAGTCTTTAGAATTCTATTACTGCTATTTCTATCAAATGTTTAGTGACACTTGAATATTGTTATTATAATAATCATCATGTACTAATGATGCACTTATTTACAAAATGAAATTGATCTCTTCTAGGAGGTGTTCTTGATTGTCCTAGGCAGGTTATCTTGTAAATTCCATGGATATTTCCATGGAGATGTTGTTGTTCTTGTTTCGTGTTCCGGGAAGGTCACAAGTGATATCTCTCAGAAGGAGATACTATGATAATTGATCCCATTATTGTTTTTAGTATTGTTCTTATTATAAGAGTATTATCCTTGTATGTTGTTTTCCCTTGTTGTTTCTCTTGTTCTGGGTAGGTCACAAGTGATAGCTCTGAGAGGGAGTTATAATGACAATTGCAGGAGGCAACATATTAGATGGTCTCTAGTTGATACATGGAGCAGACTATCCAGAAATATAGTTGTGTACATGACCATACACATCCATGTAATGAAGGAGAAGAGGATGAAGTCAGAACCTTCTAGCAAGAAGGGTACTTTTGTGGGATAAATAGTATCTCATATGGAGATTGATTGTAAGGAGCAGAAGGATTTGAAGATGACAGTAAATATCCCTCTAGTTCATTTGATCACTCTTCAGATCATCGGGAAGAGTCAGTAGAGCTAGAAGGACCTACCTAGAATCATTGAGTTACCAGAAAGAGACCAACATGGTCCCGTGATAATTTGTAGATATATGGCATTGATTAGCCATATTGTGAGGAGGAGCAGATGGCTCCACCAGTGGTGATTCAAGTGGTTTCACCAAGTACCATCTCAGAAGGAGATAGAGCTCAGAGGGATTCAACCCTCAGGATCCAATAGGGAGGAGCAACCTCCCAAGGATAGTTCATAGGATATCAGACTTCAGAGGGAATAGATGGCTCCATATATTATATAGACTCAAAGGGAGTCAAGATTCAGAGGGAGCATGCAGAATTAGAGTGATATTGATGTTAGAGAGAGTCAGTGGCTTAGATACTTTCATTCAAAAATTATTCCTCCTCATATTCATATGGGAGAGAGAGATGTCTTCTAGGACTAATAGACAAATGCCATGAGTTGAGGAGGCTAGATCATAGCTTCAAAGGCTTATAGGAGATGTGAGATATCCTGGGAGGATTTCTTTGTTTCAGTAGACTTTTCTACAGTGATATAGGAGGTAGCTAGTTAGAAGGACTGAGATATGGATTTTTCCTCAGTTCCAGAGAGAGCAAGAGACCACACAATTTTTCCAGCTATGTGGCATTGATGAGGAAAATCATTGATTCAGAACCTTCCAATTTTTTATAAATCTTCTAAGCAACAAGTTTGTGGAAGGATGATGGAACAGTATCATTCCATCATGAAAAATGATGTGTGGAAAGTGGTTCCGAGACCATAAGGGAAGTAAGTGGTGACTTTCAGGTTGATCTACAAGATCAAGCATGTTGCAGATGGAAGCATATTGATGTACAAAGCTTGATTTGTGGCCAGAGGATTATCCTAGAAAGAGGGAGAATATTATGATGAGACACTTGCTAGAAGAAGTGTGCATAGAGCAGCCACAAGATAATTGAGAAGGATTATTATGTTTTCAAATTGGATAAGAATTTGTACAAGCTTAAGCAGGCACCAAGGGAAGGGTATGCCAGACAATTATTTTTATGAGCTTGGGGATGATTTCCCCTTGATATTGGATGACCTGTTTCTTATAGGGGATGAGAAGCTCATAGATGGGTTCAAGAGGGAACTCACTTTAGATTTCGAAATGAAGGATCTAGGTCTGATGAATTATTTATTGGGATTGGAGGTGTAACAGAGACCAGATGAGATTTTTCTTAGCCAAGGAAAATATATTGCTGAGATCCTGTAGAGATTTGAGATGATGGAATTCAAGTCCATGGACACACCTATGATGACAAATATGAATCTCTTGAGTGATTCATCTTCATATTTGGTGGATCCCACGATGTACAAAAAATTGATCAGATCCTTGATGTACTTGGTTAACACCAGGCCAGACATATTTTTTGTAGTGAACACTTTGAGTTAGTACATAGTTGATCCTAGACACGTACATTGAATAGTAGAAAAACATGTGTTGAGGTACCTACATGGTATAGTTAGATATGGATTGAGATATCTCTTAGATGGAGGTGTGAAGCTATAGTTTTATATAGACTCTAACTAGGTAGGGAGTGCAGTGGATAGGAAAATCACATCAGGATGTTGCTTCAGTGTGGGATCATGCATGATCTCATGGTTGAGCAGGAAGCAAACATCAATGACACTCAGTATAACAGAGGCATAGTAGATTGTAGCTAGTGTTGCAAGTCATGAAGTAGTGTGGCTTTGGAAGTTGCTTGCAGGGTTATTTGATCTAGAGTTGGAGCCAACTTTGATACATTGTGATAATCAAAGTTGCATGAAGCTTTCAGAGAATCCTATATTTCATGACAAGTCAAAGAATATAGAGATAAAATACCACTAGATTCGAGATATGGTGTAGAGAGGATCTATTGAGCTCCGTTACATATCCACTGATGAGAAAATAGTAGACATTCTCACCAAGCCTCTATCAAGAGTGAAGTATGAGTACTTCATATGCAAGCTTGGCATGATGCAAAATTTCCACCCTCGTTGAGAGGGAGGCTCGATGTTTCTCCTTCAACTGACTTTCCCCTCTGGCCAAGGGTTTCCCGGATCAATCATGTGAGGTGACTGAGAGAGTAATGTATAGACACGTACAGATCTTACCTATGCCATGTGAGGTGGCTAGGTGTGAATGGGGCTATGGTCGTAGTCTTTCTTACACCATGTGAGGTGGGTAGATGAAAATAAGACTAATGGGAGAGGAGAAACATTACATCCTAGTACAAGTATTTCCTATGCCATGTGAAGTGGCTATGTGTGAATAAGACTTGTGGAAACTCTTGCCTAGGCCATGCGAGGTGGCTAAGTGCGAATAAGACTTGGAACATGGTCTTGGACCATGGGATAGCCTTTCCTAAGCCATGCGAGGTGGCTAGGTGTGAATGGGGCTATGGAGGTAGTATTTCCCATACCTTGCAAGGTGTATGGGTGTGAATAAGACTGCAAGAAAAGAATAAGTAACATCACAACACAGTCAAGAGGACTATGGTAGTAGTTGTGTACTATTGGACTATGACAATAGTTGTGTACTATTGGACAGTATGGGTAGATTTTCACTACTGGATGATTGCAACATAGTATTGGAGACTGTGACAGATGATTCGAGCTACCTATGGCATGGTAGTAGTTGTGTGCTATTGGTTTATTTCAAAGTAGTCGATGGAATACCAGAAGAAGACATCATGAAATATACCTCCCTAGCTAAGAGTGAGTGTTGATATTTTGGTAGTTGCGGGAGTTATTCCCTCCTAGACACCTTTTCTTAGAGAAGAAGAAGATTCCAAGAAGTTGAAAGAATACCATTGAATAGTTGAAGAACACCCTGAAAAAGAATAAATTGAAATAGAATACCACAGAAGAGAAGTCGACCCACAGGAAATAATAATAAAGTGGAAATATAATTTCTAGGAAGAGAAGTCAACCCATATAAATAATAAAGTAAATTTGAAGACCCAGAATAAGAATTCGGCCCTAGAAAAGCACTTGGATTGGTATAAAGAAAAGTATGGGTCAGTTCATTTATACAGTCAGACAGTTCTCCTTATGTGGTGTGCACTAGGCAGCTGTAGTTACAGTTGTAGTAGTTTCGCTATTTATGGTTTCTGGTTATCTTGGAGAGTGTGCCCCATTTGGGGAAGGATATTATTGGTTTCTCTTGGTGATTTATCTTGTGCACTACCTCTAAAGGATTTGCACTAATTTTGTGTGGTGGTTCTTAGTTTCTTCATGCCATTTATCAGTTGTAGTTGCAGTAGCAATTGCAGTTACCAGTTATCAGTGGCACCAACTCTGTGGTACCAGTTCTAGTGATGTGCCTATATTGGTGCCATCTTTTGGTGTGATATCTTGGTGCTAGTTCTATGGTCCTTCTCATTTGTCTACCCTTGCTAGGGTTTGACAATAAGAAGATAAGTATTTGTTATCAGGTTTCTTCATTGTTTTTTTTCTCTTGTGATTAGATCTTGTTCATGGTTGTATTGGAATATTCTCTCTAAGAAATGTTGGTTGGGTTTTTCCCTGATTTTGGGGTTTTCCCAAGATAAATCTTTTTGTCTTCTTGTGATTGTTTATTTGTTGCTTATATATTTCAATATATGATTATTGAATGCTAAAAGAAAATAAAAATGCTATGGTAAATCTAATGTTAACGAAACTAATGAAAATCTAACAAATGTGGGCCATCTAACTCCTTGATAAAATCAACAAGTTTCAAGAATATATCACCCCTTTTAATGTTAATGACATCACACTTAGACAACAATTCTCTTAAGATTTTAATTCTCTTTATCTAGCAAGCATTGATTTGTTTCATGTAGACCTTAGATGGAAAGTTTTTATCTCTTCTGTGCAGCTCGCTCAAACTTGAAATCTTCACCACAAATGTTCCCACTACTTCCTTATAGAATTCTTCATTGTTTTCTAAATATTTCTAGAGATACTCTTTAAAGTGCGAAATCGTTGTTGAGAAAGTAGTTGAGCTTTGCGCTAATTCCCAAAATTAAAGGATTAAGGTTATTATTTTCTTAATAATGTCTCCAATGTATTTCCTTACAACCGTTGGCAAGCTAGATGAACCCTTTAAATTGGAATTGGTCTCTAGGACATATTCAAGACTAAACATTGGTTGTATTGCCGTGATAGGATCAACAAATAAAGGCTTTGGAATCAAATATTTTTCTAATTCCTTTACTCTTTATTTTAAAAAACCAAATTTTATTTTTCTATATAAAAAATGGACTCCTTCAAGGCTTCTCTAGTTGCATAATGAAATTGTATGATTTTCGAGGGTGGGAACCCGTGAAAATCAATTTCTGACTTCCAATTCTGTGAAACATTTTTATTTTTCAAGTTTTGCTTTTCAATACAAAAAGTTTAGGAACTTTTGTGGTAGGTCGCGTAGTGTAACGTGACAGACTCTTCTTCAAATATTTTTGGCTCTTGAGAAGCCAGCTCTTCAGCAATAACCCTAGTTTCAATCAGTTTATGTTATGCCCATTTGGGATCTTCTTTCGCATCATCAAATTCCATATCTTTGGGACTTCCTTCAATTTCACGTAATTCTTGTCCCTCCTTTTGAATTTCTCTTTTTATTTTTGTGGAAGTATGAACAGTATGAGGTTTTTCAATTATTTTTTTAGTAGGGTCCTTGTCTCCACTGTCATATGAGTTTCTAGTGGATGACCTTCTTTGTTCATGACCACTACTTCAAGGTTTTTTCTTTTCTAAGGTACTTTTATGGGATACATTAGGTGAATTTGATTTTTTATTTGTTGTCTCTCTACCGCTTTTCTTGTAACACTCATTTGTGCCAACCAATTCCTCAATGTCATTTGGGGTTTTTTCAATAGATTATTTGGGAATATCTTGGTTATCTCTCCCTTCCTCACCAAATTGTATATATTTTTTGAAATATGAAGCATACCCAACTAAATACATATGTGTAGAAAACAAATCTTTTGGATCGAAACCCTGAATGTCCCAGGCTTCCTTCAAACTAAGTTGGTATAATTGAACTACATATTCATATAAATGAGATATGTGCTTGGCATATGTCTGTCCAACTCTCCATGGTAGTGGGATACTTTTTTTTTCCCTTTTCTCATTGAAAAAGTGTGCCCAATACTTGTACTATATACACACTTCAATGACCAAAAGTTTGTCAGAAACATAAAATGGTAAGAACAAGTTTTCCCCTAGAATCCATATCGTCTCATAAAACTAAATTCCTCCAAAGCTTCAAAAAATCCTTTCTCAAATAGAAAGGATGCAACTTCCAACGATATCATTGATGCGATAAGACCATGAATTGTCTTCTTAAAAGTAGACAAAAATCCATTTTGGACTTCGAGAAAATTATATGGGGCCTTATGCCTCCATAACAATGGGTACCATACATACGTTGGTTCTTTCTTGAATTCAACATTTCTTTTTCTATGAAAATCCTCAAATATATGACAATAAACTAAAAATAAATACCATTCAAGATAAATACCAGTATACCAATAGTGAATACCAGTATACCAGTAGTGAATACAAATCATATGCTAGCTAGAAGAAGAAGTGGAAAGGTCTAGAAGCTTCGAGTGTAAGAAATGACAAAGCAGGAAAGCAACAAAAACAAAATCAAGAAATCATAGAAGAAGAATCAAGAAGAAGCCAAGGGAACGGTACAGATTGGGAAAAATGTAATGGGAAAGAGATAATTATTGATTCTCGCTATTGTTGTTGCTTATATGTTATCGATATTGTTGTTTCCTAATTGTTAATAAAATGATCTAATTATAAGATATGACATTATTAATGAAAGCTATTGGACGGTTGTTGCTCGATTCTTGTTCTTCTTTTGTAATTGGCTCTATTGTATAAGTATTGATATGAAATAAATACTCCTTGAACTCCAATATGTGATATATTAATGCAAAATGGATTATTCGGGCATCCACAAATTTTTTTCTATATGGATGAATGCATGACCTTTCTTCTACGCAACATATCTTGTTTTGTGTAGTTTCTAGTTGTGATACTGTTTAACAAGCTTTTGTGATGTATGCACTTATATTTATGCTACGCAACATGGATTATTGAATGCATAACTTGGTTTATACTTCTAATGATATGATCTTTTACATTTGAGTATGAATCTTCCTTGTAATACGCTAGATCTGATGGTGTGTCCTCGTTAACTCACTTTATTACACACAAGTCTTGGCAACACTTTGGGTGAGACCTTCTTCCCTTTTGGAAGGATGAATATTCCAGTGCTACTTGTTAAAATTTTGGTATTCTCATTTTACCATAGAAAATGTTACACCATTGTCACCCAACCATAGGAACTTACACATACCACCCCCGAGCATAGTAACCTTTTCTTAGATAGATTATGTACACGAAGCAAGTCCTATGAGATAAAACCTAGCCATAAATACCAACACATTTGCAACAGTAACATAATACCAAGATACCATACCTTTACCAAGAGAAGCGCACAAGAGAAAGATACTAGAAAGACTGAGTAGGGAGAGACTTCACCATTGTAGTTGTTGTGTCACCTTCCTCAAACTTGTGCCTCTCATTTCCCTTCGTTGAACTGATGCACCTTCTGAACTTTCACCTTGATTATATAGTGAGTGAGTGTATATAAAATGAGCTAGCACCTGCCTTTATTTATACTAGTTTGTCAGGTGACTCTTCAAATGGGACGGACTTCTCTTTCTGGATCCTTCTAATTATTTATTATTATTCTCCTTGGGTTGACTTCTCTTCTAGGGTATTTCCACATCTTTTTAATGGTTCTCTTGCTTCTAGAATCTTCTTCTATAAGCACAAAGGTTGTCCTGGAGGTTAATACCTCTCGAAACTACCAAAAAATCAACACTCCCTCTTAGATAGGGAGGTATTATCCATGATGTTCTTCCTCTAGTAGTCTCAATCACATCCATACATGACATGTACAAGAATACCACCAATCACATGGTCTTGCAGACCAATCTTCATGTATCATCACCATAGCCACACAGGATATCCCATGATCTCATAGATAATGTCACATGTATCATCATCATAGTCACACAATTTATTCACTATCATGCATCTGAGACCTCATCATCACATGTAGCATCTATCTAGTGGGAAAATCCTCATCGTCCTTTCAAACCTTATGGGTCTCGATGTCCTTTCAAAACTTATGTCATTACGAGACTTCATCTATCTCACACGTAACTAGGAATCTATCTCACACATAACTAGGTAACTATCACAACTATCCAACTCACATAGAATCTCGACAGCTAGCCCTTCTGGTTGGCACACCAGACATCCAGTCCACGGTGACTGGGAATATAAGCACAAGAATTAGATGATATAGTGCGCACACACTACCCATATATTATGTTGTCTACTTTGGGCTGACCCATTTTCTAACTACAGGATTACCAACAACCCCTCAACCATCAGCCCTTCTAGATACTAGAAGGAAACACAACGCACAAAGTGCACTGTGCAGTCTCACCCGAGATGGATTCAATGGGTGGTCGAAGGACTCAGGTGTTTGCAACCATGGGATGGGATGTGTAACTCTCTCAGGGGAATTATATCTACTCAACAACTATCTCATGAACCCTCATTTATTAAGCTATCCCTAGCAAGACCTTAGCTTGGACCAGTGACTCAACTATTCCAACAAACTTCATTGACCATTGTAATAACATATACCAAATAACATACATTGATTTACTGCAACATAAGACTTGGATATGAATACTAACAATGAAATTCATCTATTTAGTGTTGTTCTATAGAGTTCATCAGCTCAACCTTAGTGCAAAGTATTTTTCCATCTAGTGTTCTAACAAATATATCATATAACTTATTAAAGCAAATATAATAAAAAAGACTGCACACATACACACATAACAGAGATATATTGTGGTTCACCCCCTTGATCTGGATTTTATGAGAAGAACGGAATGAATATAGATTATTAAAAGATGCTTAACACAAAATAACAAAGATACCGTAAAATTGGTTTTCTATTCAATAAGGAAATAAGTTGAAACTGTAAAATGCAGCAGAAAACAAGCTTGTTGGAATGGTGGTCGCTTATCTCTGAGAAGAGATGTGACAGTTGTGCTCATTCGCAAGAAGATGATTACAATGAGGCTCTGAAGGAATTTTTACAATAAATAGGAATGTCAAAAACCCTAGACATCCAAAAACCTAACCCTAGGAGATGAAGCGCCAAAAGTCATGTGGGCCCCGTTTGGGTAAGTTAGTACATCAACTTCCTAGGGTCGTAACTTTTGCATACGATCTATGTTTTAGGCGCACGATAGCCTGTTGGAAATGTCTATCCGAGGACTACACATTTTTTTTCTATTTACCACAGCTCATTTTCGACTATGGCGAGCCCTAAAAATGTTGTTTAGGGCCTCAAAACGGCCCCGCAAGTCAGGGACCTGAAAACTAGGAAAAAAACTGCCAAACTAGAAAACTACCAAAATTAACTAGTTGGAATAGGTGAGAGGCCACCGACATCCATCTGGATCAATCCTCCACCGTTAGGAATCAATGGTCTCCATTCCGTTGAGTTCCCCCATCAAATGAGGAAATTTATGTTGAATTTGGCCCCGGGTGAGCCACTTGCCTTGGTGCAAGAGTTGCCCTACTTTGACAACTTGATAAAGTTGGATCCTTTGTTGTCGGGTGCCCTTGATCTGTGTGTCCACAATATGATCATTGGATGCTTGTTGCAAGCATTCAGGGTTGAGCTATGTTGGAGTCAATTGATCTGCTATCTCTGAGGTGTCCAATAATGGTGGGAAATATGGCCGAAGGAGAGCCACGTTGAAGACTGGGTGCAGGACAAGGAAAGGGGGAATGTTGAGCACAAAAGCATTGTCTCCCAAAGCCTTGGTGATGGTGTATGGCCCATACCAGAGTGGGAGAAGCTTCTGATGGGGCCCTGTAAGGCATTCTTTCTGCAAGTGCAACCAAAATTTGTCACCCACTTGAAACTTATGTGGCACCCGGTGTTGATCATGGCGTTGCTTGTACTTGGCATTGGACTTCTATAAAATATCATGAACCTATTGGAAAATGTGATGGATCCGCTCAATGAACCAGGTGACTTTGTCAGCTTCTAGTGGATCAGGAGATGAATCGGTCGAGGTGTTCACCAAGGGTAGTGAAACACCCATGGGACCCAATGGTTGGAATCCCAACCCCACTTGAAAGGGGTTGTGGCTAGTTGAGCTATGCAGGGCTCAGTTATAGCTATGTTGGACATAGGGAATACTCTCATCCCATGTGCGGGGGTGCTTGGAATTGTACATGCATTGGATATGTATGATTATCTGATTGACAACCTTAGTTTGGCCATCTGTTTAGGGGTGGAAGGCAGTGGATTTGGTGAGCTTGGTATCCAACAGTGACCAGAGGCTCGAACAGAATGTGTTGAGGAACTTATTGTCCCGATATGAGAAAATGGTTTATGGGATCCCAAAGTGTACTTAGATGTGTTCAAAGAAGAGCTTGGTAGTGGCCTCTACAGTGATGTTCTTCTTGCAGGCGGTCATAATCACCATCTTGGAAAAGTGATCAACAACCACAAAAATGCAGACATTTCCCCTCTTGGTGGATGGGAGGCCTGACATGTAGTCCATTGAGATGGATTCCCACGGCTTGGAAAGAGTAGGAAGAGGGGTGTACATGCCATGTTTCTTAGTGGTCGGTTGGAAATAGCGCAGGTGGTGTAGGACCTGATATACTTGTCGACATCATGTCGAAGTTTCGGCCAGTAGAAATTTTTTTGAAGCATTGGCACTATCTTTTCTATGCCAAAGTTTCCTGCCACCTAACTGTAGTGAGATTCCCAAATCATCTTCACGTGCTCGCTTTATGGAACGCGGAGATGGCCCATATGGCACAATATCCCATTATGAAGATGGAAATTAGCCACAATTGAGTTTTCTCCCAACATTTGGTAGGTGGAGGAGAAGTCAGGGTCTATCTCATAGAGGTGGGTCCATCCAGAGGTCTAATGGCTGCAAGAGTCTAGCACCGTGGTGAGTTTCACAACTGGAGGTCGGTTGAGGCAATCAACAACTCGGTTGGTACTTCTTATTTTATACTTGATGTTGAGGTGGAATTGTTGTAAGTATGTGGACCACTTCCGATGGCGGTCATTCTGTAATTTTCCTTGGGTATGCATGAACTGTAGTGGCTTGTGATTAGTGTGGATGAATGTCTCCTTCCCCAGAATGTAATGTCTTCACTGGCAGAAGGCTTGCACAATGGAGTACATTTATTTCTCATAATTAGGGTACTTATGGACAACATCTGATAGTGTCTCACTATGACACACCACGGGGTGGCCGTGTTGAGTGAGAACGGCACCCACAGCATAGTTTGAAGCATCTATCTTGATATCAAAGGGATGTTGCAGGTCTGGTAATGAAGGTACTGGGGATGAGAAAAAACGTTTCTTCAAGTCATCAAAGGCTTGTTGTTGGGACAGGCCCCACATAAATTTTTCCTTACTGCCATCACTGGTTACTTGGCTGAGGGCCCATGCAATATGAGAGAATCCCAACACGAACTTGCAATAGAAATTGGTGAGGCCCAATAAGCTTTGAAGCTCAGTGAGTATGGTTGGGGGTGGCCAGTAATGGATTGCCTGATTCTTGGTTGGATCCACATGCACACCATGTTGATCAATGATGTAGCCTAAGTAATGGACCATGTCCATGCTAAAGGAACATTTTTCCAAGTTTTCATATAGTTTGTGTTGTCGTAGGGTGTGCAGAACGTGCTAAATATGTTGCAAGTGTTCCGCCCAAGTCTTATTATATATGAGGATGCCATCCAGAAACACCACTACAAAATTACTGGTGAAATTTCACAAGATATCGTCCATCATCCTCATAAAATTTGTTGGAGCATTTGTCAAACCAAAGGGCATGACCAACCATTCAAAAAGACCTTCTTTTGACTTGAAGGTTGTCTTCCATACATCTGTATGTTCTATTGGGACCTAGTGGTAGCCAGACTTTAGATAAATCTTACTGAAGTATTTGGTCCTCGTGAGTTGATCAAGGAGGTTGTCGATTCAGGGAATCGGGTACCAGTTCTGGACTATGATTTTATTCAGGGCTCAGTAATCAATGCAGAGTCGTCAGGGCATGTCTTTCTTCTGCACCAGTACGATTGGGCTCCCACAAGGCGATGATTTGGGATGGATGTTCCCCTTGTGGATTAGTTCTTGGATCTACCTCTTGATTTCCTCATTTTCTAATAGAGAGCGACAGTAGATCGGCCCATTAGGAAGCAGTGCGCCTGGGGTTAGATCGATGGGATGATTGATCTGGCAGTGCAGAGATACCCTGGTAGGAGAGGAGAATATATTTGAGTATTCTTCCATGGCCTTATCCACTTGCTTCTATTGTGTGGAGATATCGGTCGTGGAGGCCTTGGATGTGGCTGCGATATTTTTCTTACTCTGAGAGAGAATCACGAAGAAGACAAATTTCTCAATCTGATATATGACCTTATTGCATTTCTTGGAAAAGATCAAGGAAACAGCAATAGGAGGGACTACCTCGGGTATCCTGTATAATTTCCTTTTCAAAGTAATAATAACACTACAAGGCCCAGACTCATATATAGCATGAAGTTTCCATAAATAAGGTTGTTCCAAAAGAACATTACAAACTTTGGGAGGAGAAACATCACACAATACCTCGTCTTCGAAGGGCTTGTCTCTTGAAGTGGAGATCGCTTCCTTGGCGAAGCCATCCAATGGTGTAGGACTGTGGGTGTGGTGTTGTCGGCAAGGCCAGCCGCTTGATGACCTTTGTTGAGATGAGGTTCTTCTGGATACCACTATGAATGATGAAGTGCAGCGGTGTGCCTTTTACCCACATCTACGAATGGAAAAGGTGCTCTCCTTCTTCTAGCTCGTCTGGTTCACCAGGCTAGAGCTTGGTGGTAGCAACGGTGGCACTGGGTTCTGTGTCAATGATTTGTATTCCCCTTTTTGGTTTTGAATCAGAGTCAAAACCCACATCTGATTCAAAGGTTGGTTATGACTCAGAGTTAGAACCCACATCTGATTCAAAGGCTTTCACTTCGTCCACCAGTGACTACTTTGAGAGGAAATCAGTAGTGTTATGCCAAGGGCTCTTATGGAAGTCACACCACTTCCTGGTATCCTTCTTTGTATTTTTGGCATCCTTCTTTTCTTGCGGGTTGGACTGCTTGTCCTGATACTATCCATCTTTGTTATGTCCTTTGTTATGTACTTTGGGGCCGCCCTTTTATGGTTTTTCCTACGAGGGGTTCCCATGCCCAAATTGTCGTGTCTTTTGTTTGAGCTTCTGCTCAATTTTGACGTCATATTGATAAGTCGCGCCTAAGGATGCTATGTCTAGAAATTTGATTTCGGTATGGATGTATCTATGTAGAGCACCGCACTAATTGAGCATCATATGTCGCTTGGAATCTTTGATACCCACCTTGGTGCACAAGGTATGGAAGATATTTGTGAAATCTGGCACTGCTTGGTCTCTTTCTTGCCGCAGTGTGGTCCAATTGGTATACAAGTCGTCATAACTTCTGACAGGGTAGTATTGTTCCTTAATAGCATCCCTGAAGGATCCCTAGGTGGTCGTGACTATAAATAATGAGGGTTCCTCTATTTCCTTTTGCTCACAGAAAGTTTCCCACCAATCTTTGACATGGGGAACGGCTTTGAAGAGCACAAAAGTAATTTTTTCTCTATTTGAAAAGTTATGGATAGAAAAATACCCTTCTAGTAGATTCAACCACTTGTCTACAACATTTGCATCTATCTGACCTTCAAATATAGGAATATCAAAATTGATTTGTACCTTGAAGGGGGCAACACCTCCGCTCGAGGAATATGTGTCGCTTGTTGGTAGCCGTCGAAGAATTTGCATGAAACTATCCATCATCTCATTCCTCTGTTGTGTGAGAGATTCCTCAAGCAAAATTTTGAAAGGATCTCATGTCCCATCATATTTATTTTCTCTTGACATGAGATGTCATTTGGGCATGCGAGAGATTTTTTCCTCAACAGAAACAAGCTCGAGACCCAATTCTTTGTACCCTGACCTCGTTGGGGACATGCATTAAGACGAAAAGGAGCAGACTGCTCTGATACCACTCATCTGAATTTTATGAGAAGAATGAAATGAATACAGATTATTTAAATATGCTTAACACAGAATAACAGAGATACAGTAAAACTGGTTTTCTATTCAATAAAGAAATAAGTTGAAACTGTAAAATGCAACGGAAAACAAGCTTGTTGGAATGGTGGTGTCTTATCTCTGATAAGAGATGTGAGGGTTGCGCTCTTTCACAAGAAGATGATTACAATGAGGCTCTGAAGGCATTTTTACAATAAACAGGAATTTCAAAAACCTTAGACATCCAAAAACCTAACCCTAGGAGATGAAGCGCCAAAAGTCATGTGGGCCCCCTTTGGGTAAGTTAGTACATCAACTTCTCGGGGTCGTAACTTTTGCATACAATCTTCGTTTTAGGCGCACGATAGCCCGTTGGAAAAGTCTATTTGAGGACTAGACATTGTGTTGCTATTTAAAAAAGTTCATTTTCCATTGTCCCGAGCCCTAAAAACGTTCTTTAGGGCCTCAAAATGGCCCCGTAAGTCAGGGACCCGAAAACTAGTAAAAAAAATGCCAAACTGGAAAACTACCAAAATGAACCAATTGGAATAGGTGGGAGGCCACCGACATCCATCTGGATCAACCATCCTAGGCTATGTCCACAAATATTTGTCTCTCTTTTTCTTTATTCATATTCATGCAAAATGTAGTGGTGTGCACTGTACGATTATTTCACCATTACATTCGATCTCCACAGATCATGAAAATCAAAACTTAGGAATTCCCCTCCAATGGTTCCATATCCATCATAAGCACTCTCTACCCAAAAAAAAATGACAACAATCAACAACCAAACTTTCATAGTCCTAATAAATTCTACTTATACAACAAAATGGGACAAATCCCTTACAAAAACCCTAACCCTAAGTGGGTTAGGTTTGTCCACTTTCCCCTTGACTTAATCTTGGCTAGTCCATGATCCAACCATTCTCCAAGTCGACGCTTGCCCACTTTCCAACTTCTTTGTTGTAGTTTTTCCACTTTGTAATTGCTTTTCTCGGTGTTGCTTTTCCTCTTTTCCGGTACACTCCCTCTTTTTCTAGCATGCTCCCTCTTTTCCAGCGCTTCTCTAATTCTTTCCCAAAATTGGTCTGTGCCAACAGTCCCCCAACACTAACATTGTGACTCGTCCCAAGTCACTCAATGACTACTGCATGTTTCAACGCATGTGTCAGTTCTTCATACATCTCTGTTATTTGTTGGCATTTCTCATGGGCCTAGTTTCTCTTCTCCACCATGGCTTCTACCATCTACGCGGTGACTGGAGGAATCAATATTTCTCCTCCCTCCAAGCCTATATTCTCTAACCTTGATTTTGTTGAATCAATATCCATGACCAACTGTTCATCCTTTTCCTACAGAGGCTCCAACTAAGCCTATATTTCAATTTTATGTGCCTGCACTGCTTCTCCTCTGCTTATAGGCTCTTCATCTCTGCAACTATCTTGATTTTCTCAAGAAGTGGAATTGTCTTTTGTCGCTATTTTAAATCCACCATTGTTGCATGCACTATATCTTCCCTTCCTTTCAACTCTTGCAAGCTCACATCTTATAAGAGTTGTGTCCACAATTGGCCACTTCTTTCCAACAGATCTGTCATCTTATGTATCGTCTGTGCTATATTCTCCATAGATGTTGTTGTGTCTTGCTCTCGTTGTGCTCTGACTTCTAGAGGAGTAGTGGGTATTGCGCGCTCCTCCAGCTCCTTTATTTGGCTCTTGTACTACTCCAAGGCCTGTGTTATTTTCCTCATATTCTCCTTAGAAGATACTTGTTGTGACTATGTGTTGTCTGGGATGGTTTGGAATACTGCTCCAATGTAATTCTCCATCTCCTCTACCTTTTGTTGCGCTATATTCTCTTCATGCCCTTCTTGGTTGATTACTTTCTTCAAAGTGATGTTCTCTTCCTGCACTATTTGTAAGTTTATCGCATCAGTATTTTCCCTGGACTGAATTTCTTGTGTGACACTAATATGTAATTTATACAATGCCTTCATCGAGATCTTGGCCAACGCCGATTCCAATGTATCAATTTCCTTTAGGGGATTCTATGTTGCATCCTCGTCAATGAACAACATCTTAGGTGTTATGATAAAATTGACGCTCCCCTACACTGTGATTTTCACTATTTCTCCAACAGGCATTCCTTCCTTAGTTTTCATTGGTTTATCTTTTTGTGGTTGCTCTACCCTGACCCTCAACTTCTCTAGCGCAGTTTTCACTTCTTACACTTGCTCAAAAATTGAATCCCTATGCTTCTCAACCTTCTCCCAAACTTCTGACAATCGATCCTCAATTGTTGTGGCTACTAGCTCGACATCATCTGTTGTCATTGATGTGTGAGGTGGTTTTCTACGGGCCTTTGCCTTCTTCCTAGAGCCACTTGCTTTCTCCCCTATTCTCTTCTTTTGGTCATCTCATGTATCAAATGTCTCTGGCATTTGTGTATCCATGCATGTCCCCTGCCAAATTTCTTCCTCCATAGGTATATCTTATGTCTCTGTCATTTCTCCTCCCGCATGCACCTGTTCTGTTGTATCTCTCTGTGTCTTCTCTATGCCCGGTGGAACTTGTGTGGAAATACCTTGTGGTTTATTTTTCATCATGTGTTTCTTTTGAATTGGGTTTCTCCCCCCCACTTGTCCTTGTGCGACATTCTTATTTTTTTCTCACACTGTTTATTCCTGTCTGTTGCACAGGGATTGTTTTGTCCTACATCTAAGTCTATATTGTTGCCACTATTTTTGGGATTATTAGCACTTTCCATTCCTCAAGCCACTCCTGGACCTTCATTTGTATATTCTGCATCATCATCCAGTAGCTCGGTTGTATCCACTCCTTGGTTGGATCCCTCTTCGCTTGCAACCACGTGCTATGGCGCATTTCCTGAAAGTTAGCAAATTGTCCAAACTCTTGAACTGTCTCAGGGGAAATCCTCCATGTGTCAGCTAAGTGGTTCTGGATCTCCAACAAGTATAGAGAAAATACGTCATTGCTCACTTTCTTTGTCTTTGGGTCTATTTTTCTTCTAAGAGAAGTATAGTGGGTTGCGCTACACTTTCCTACTCTCTACAGGAACATAATATATGTTGGTTATTGCCACCCTACAAGTGTCGTGAGGATGAGTAACCATGAGTAGTGGAATTCAGAGCCCCATTCCTGTGTATCTTTGCAGTCTTCCAAGGAGGAATTGATCAAGTATGGGTCCCATCTCATTGAGCTCCCCTTCATGCATTTCACTGCAGCCACTACCACTCCTCCAGGTACTTCCTCCTTCTTGCATTTGCGCATTAATTTGTACTCTAGCAACCTTGTAGAAAATCTCGTCGCGGGATCATTTATGTAGTTGATCATGATTCCCCTATTTCCTCTATCTATGACACACTTTTCCTTGATTTCATCAGAGATGGCCTTTTCTTTCATTTTATCTTCCAGATATTGCTCTATATTTTCCCCATCCATGGGTAGCCCAGTGATAGCTACAATCAAATCCACATCAATAGGCACTGGCCTATCCATCCACAAAATTCCTCCATGCACCCTTGCTAGGATCTTCTTCACACATACATTGATGTGTTTACTATGCCCAAAGTGTGGTATATCTAGTAGATTCATTATCCATGTGTTGTAGAGCCCTAGGATCCACTGTGCAGGCTCCAACAGTGGCGCACCTGATGGGCCCTCTCCTCTACTCTCCATGTAATTATGTTGTGCCAAATCTAGGAATTCGACTATGTCTGCCACATCGTGGTATGAGTACTTCATTGTGTTTACTCCTCCTATCATTTCGTCATCTAATTTTACTCCCTCTGGGATTTTTGGCATGACAATGGTCAATTCTGCCTGTAAGCATGGTATTCCTTGTGCGTTGATTTCAGCTTAGGATTTCTTCTTCCCTTATGGGGACGACGCCCCAACCTCTGGTACATCCTCGTGCTCTATTTCTTACTCTTCTTCCAGCACTAGGCGTGGTTGCATTGAACCCATGGCATGTTCTTCCTGTTGTGGCCCTTTTCCTCTGGACATGTCGGATTCTATCATTTCTGCATCCTCCTCAGGCTGCTCAGCCCCTTGTGATGGGTTTCCTTTTTCCTCGACCTGCATGGTAGTAGGCTCATAGTCTGGCATATGAATTTCATCAACATACATGATTGTTGGCATGTCCTTTATCCCTATTGTTTCACCCAAGCGTTGCTTCTCATGTTTCAACCGGTCCTGCTCAACACTCCAACTCATGGAGGTGACATCTTACTAAGATTAGGACTATTGATCTCTAATTTTCGACCTGCTCTCCCAAATTCTCTCTCTCACACGCTTAAATTTATCTTCTTCGTTCTTCTCCTTAGATAAAAAAAAACACAAATAACCACATTTTCCCCCTGTTTCCGACTTTATAGGAAAGATGACGTACTAATAGTAGTTCCACACTGACAGTTTTCATTTTTTCACTTTTTCCTACGTGTTCCACTATTTGTGTCTGTCAACTATTTCCCAACGTGCAGTGTCTTCAACACTGGTTTTTCTACGGTGCAATGTTAATGCTAACAATTCTATTACATCAAAACCTCTAACATTCTCCTATATTTTTGTCTTTTTATTATATTTCTTCTTTTTATGGTTTTTTGTATTTTTCTTCTAACATCTACTATATACAATATGTACAATCATACCTCATTTCTCTGTTTTTACCTCGGGTTGTTAGGTCAACTGTCTTGATACAACTTCAATTGACTATCATTCGCTAGTCCTTTGAGATTCTTCCCTACAATATATTTTAGTTGCACAACACTGCCATTTGTGATGGCCTCTACCTGATAAGGCCCTAACCAACGCATCCTTAACTTCCCAGGGTGTTGTAGATACCTACTATCATAGAGGAGAACTAGATCTCCTTCTTTAAATATTTTCTTCTTTATGTGCCTATTATGCCAAGATTTATCCTTCGCTTTCTGTACTTCCTGGTGAAATCTTACTAGAATTATCTCTTCTTTCAGCTCCATCATCTGATCCAATATTTCTTGTGCAACACCTTCTGTCATGTTCGTGATTGTTGCAATGGGAATACTAAGTACTAAATAATCCAATGGAACCATTATTTATTTCCCATACACTAGTCTGAATGGTGTTTTCCCTGTAAGCTTCTTATATGTAGTCTTATAAGCCCATAACACTGTTGATACCTTCAAATCCCAATCATCCCTATTGATATTGCAAATCTTTGTTAACGCATTTTTTAGAATATTGTTAATAGCTTCTACTATACCATTTTCCTGTGGATGGTAAGGTGTGCTCTTCTGATGATGTATCATGAACTATTCTGTCATAGCTTTGATTGTACTGTTAATAAAAATGAGTTCCCTGATCACTCAAAAAAATTCTATGACATCCAAATCTGGTTACTATGTTCTCAAAGAGAAACTGCGTTGCAGTTTCTACACTGTAGTCCTTCACTGAGGCTACTTCTACCCATCTGGTTAATTATTCTGTCAGAGTGATGATGTATTTGGCCCTTGACCTTCATGTTGGTGTGTTAATGGGTCCAATGAAATTCATGTTAGATTACTGAGAGGGGGTGTGAATCAGTAATAGAGAAATTTAGTCCCTTTTAACCATATAATCCAAGTGTTATATCAATGAAACATTATTATCCAATAACTGCAGAGTAAATAAGCAATGAACAAATGAACAATCATACACATACACAGTACACCAATGTTTTACATGGAAACCCAAATCGGGAGAAAACCACGGAATGATTTTTCTTATATGTCTTGAAGAATTACATTCATTGGAAGCACCAACTTCCTTTGTTTTCTAGCTGCAACTGGAAGGAGGCTCCAACCCCCTAATTTCTCAGGCTACAACCTGAGGGAAGCTCCAACTCCCCAATTCTTTGGCTACAACCAGAAGGAGGCTACAACCCCCTATGTTCTTCGGCTACAACTGGAAGGTGGATACAACCACATGTCCTTGCCCCGTCCTACCACCCTGAAGTAGAAGTAGAATGATGGAACCACTGCCACACTATCACTGTGAGATATACCATTGTAAACCTATACCAATAAATCTGAACCATGCATCAACCTGTAATCAACATGTACCATAAAAAAGTGCATCAACCATGCACCAACCTGTAATCAACATGTACCATAAACAAGTGCATCAACCATGCACCAACCTGTAATCAACCTATACCATAAACAAGTGCATCAACCATGCACCAACCTGTAATCAACCTGTACCATAAACAA
>ML786811.1:1071121-1096329 GCA_009831015.1 Picea engelmannii | reverse complement strand
AATTATAATACACTCATCACTTCACTTTATTATTTACCTTTTAAAATCTCTTAAACCACTTTGATTACTTTGACCTTTTGGGGCTTCTAGATGACATATGAGGGTCCGCCAACTTCGTAAGGCCATAACTCTCAAACCGTGAGGAGTTATGTGACGTTCTACATACCACTAAAAATGGAATTACATGTACTATCCATATAAAATAGTATTATCTGAAAATATATCATAACTCATATCGTTACCCATCAAACAAACTTGGGTCCATTATCCAAACCTGGGGTCTCCAACTTCTCATGGCCATAACTCTCTAACCATGAGGAATTATGTGACATTCCACATACCACCGGAAATGACATGACAAGAACTATCCATCTAGGATATTTTCCCTGACAAATTCACTTTCCTTCATCTCATTATTCCACAATTAAGCATGGGTTCTCTTACTCCACAAAGCATCTTCCCGTGAGGGCTTTCACCATAAGGGGACCACTTTGGAGGTCATCCATATTTAATTCTTATCAACCATGAAAAAACAATAATGAGTCATATTTACATCAAACATTATTGGGTCCATTACCCAAACCTTTGTGCTATGGGTCTTTCTTCAAGGGTTGACATCAATGACAACCAACCTTAATCAACAATTCAAAGCCCATTTATCAAACACTTGTAAAGTTACTTGGGGCATAAGTGGAATTTATTCCCTTCTGGATGGTTTTCCCACCCTCTAACAAAAATCATAGGTCTGGAAGTATTCCTTTGCATCCTTATGTACTTTAGGCCACCATAATCCTGCGCAGCACCTTCTATGTTGTAGGATTTCCTACATAGTTCCATCCAGCTATCCCTTCATGTGCTTCTGCTAGCACCATGGAGTGTTTATGATCCATCACACATATTCTTAGAATTCCATATGGGCCTAACTTGTATAAATGACCTACAATCAGCTGATAGTCTACAGCGTGCACTACCAAATGTTTTTTCTGCGTGACAGTAAATTCCTTGGGAGCCATTCTTGTGCTCAAAAATCCAACAATATCAACAAAATAATCATCACCAATCTGAACATAAAATAAGTTAGCATCGGGAAAAAATTCCTCCAAGTTATTTTTCTCCTCCCCATTATTAATTCTTGATAGATGATCTGGTCCTGCATTCAACTTCCCTGGTTTTACTATGATTTCAAAATCATATTCCTGAAACAATAACAACCATCTACAGATCCCCATCCTAACACTAGCTTGTTAACTAGGTAATTCAAGGTGAAATGATCCGTAAACATCTTAAAATGTTGACCTAATAAATAATGTCTAAACTTTTGTAAGGAATATACCATAGCTAGACCTTCTCTTTCTGTAGTATTATAGTTCTTCTCAAACTCAGACAACTTTCTACTAGAAAAAGATATTGGGTGATCAATGTCTCATTCACCTGGTTGTGCCAAAACTGATCCAAGTGCAATGGATGAAGCATACACAAGCACAAGAAATTATTTTTTCCAATCTGAAAAGATCAGAATTGGTGTTGTCACCATATTCTCTTTCAGTATGTTCAAGCTCTCTTGGCATTCATCATTCCACTGAAACATGATGTCTTTCTTCAGTAACTTCTCCATGGGTGCAATAATCTTTGCATAGACCTTTATGAATTTCCCGTAGTACCCTATGTGGCCCAATGTTACTCTGAACTGGCGCACTGAATTTGGTGGTGGTAAATTGAAAATAAAAACAATATTTGCAGGGTCTACTATCAAGCCTTGTTTGCATACAATGTGTCCAAGTAGGATTCCAAGTGGTGTACTGAATATAGATTTCTTAATGTTCAAGGAAATATGACATTTCCTACATCTGTCTAATATTAACCTCAGAATTTCCACATGGTCCTTCAATAAACTGAATATTGTCCAATCATCCAAATACACCTCTAGAAATTTATGTATAAAGTCCTTGAATTACTACTACTCTGGAAAACATTTTTGGTGCATTCTTTAAACCAAATGTCATTACTTTGTATTGATATGACCCCCACTTTGTTGCAAACGTATTTTTGTAGCTATCCTCCGGAGCAATTATGATCTGATGGTAACCTGAAAATCCATATGTGAAGGAGTACACTTCATGTCCTCCCACATTCTCTAAAACCTCATCTATAAATGGAGTAGGAAAAGGATCATGTAGGCATGCATCATCTAACTTTCTCAAATCCACACATATCTTAATCCCTCCAGTCTTCTTTTCCTAGACCACCATTAGACTGATCCACTTTGATTCTTCCACAGGCTCTATGATTCCTGATTCTAGCATTCTATCAAATTCTACCTTGTAATATCCCTAAGGCCAAACCCAAGTGCAAATGTAAATATAAATGTACATAACCTTGTGAGTTGCTTTGATATCATTTTGGTATGCACATTCCATGGTGTGGCACGCGCAGGTACTGTGCAGTAAAATGAGGAAGTGTGCACATTCTGGGATACCGCGTGAAGCATCTTAAGTGTGCGCGATGTAGAGGCTAGGGAGCCTTGTGTATCAGATATGTTTTATAGGCTGGTGAGACAGTATTATAATCTAGGATTCTTATGTTTTGATTAGGCCAGAGAGCCTAGATGTAAAAGGCAAGTGCACCTATTTTTGTACATATCTCATATTTAATATAAAATTCATTGTTGCGTGCAGACCGACCACGATAAAAGAGATGGGTGACTAAACTCCACTAGTCAGGGAAAGGGTGGGGCCTAAAAGTTAAGGGAAAGGGATAAGTTGGGGAGCTTGAACCAAAAAGGAATATTACGTTAATATTTCTTTAATCATGAAGTAGGGATAATTATTTTATCCTAAGTTTTAAAGTTGCGGACAAGTGGGCCAAAGTAGCTCCCAACATGACTGTTATAGCAAGATTTTCCTCACCATTTCTATCTTTCACAGAGGGCATTTATCTATTTCCCTATGCAGACTTTTCATTCCTTTTTAATGAATCCAAAGCTAAAAAATATACATTTTTCCACATATACACTCCCTAACTGCTATGCAAGATGCGTATACGCTTGCTGCTCCACTACAACTCACGTATATCAAGATTTGTGCTAGAAAATACAAAATGAGGTTGGGTTTCCATGTCACGAAAAAAGATCTTTGATCCTTGGCCTTCCATATACTGGAAACGTTCCGACTCGACCCTTTAGTTGCATTTTGGAAGCTATAAGAGCACAATTTTGAACTATAGAAAAAGAGGAGAAAGCATTCAACTTTGAGAGCAAAGTTACTCTGGAGAAATTACTTCATATTGAGTCTGCATCCGTTTGTCCCTCAAGTTTGAACACAGTGTTCAACCCCCAAGCTCTTCCTTTATTGTTGAGAGGACCTCTTTGCCTCATTATTGTGAGCTTGCATTTGGTGGAGGATTGAAGTGGTGGAGACCCAGTTGGAAGGAACTTGGTTTCTTGGTTTTGAATCATGCCGACACAGAAGTTTGTAATGTTGACACTTCTCCTGGTCAATTATTAATAGAAATACTCATTTCCCATTAAATTGGTGTCTTGCAAATATATGATTATTATCCATGGGCATGTTTGTAATGTTTATTAATGGATTATGTTATCTGATGTGTTAATCCCTTTTATATCATCACTATATACTTGCTTTTCTTGTTTGTTGAGAACTTCTCGTAGGTATAAATCTTTGGGTCAAAGTGCTCAACGGTGGAACATCATCAAATGTTGGATTGAGGTAGGCCTCTTTCTTGTATTGCACGTTTGTCTATATAGCATAAGTTGGAATTGTGTTGATTTATGTAGTCACATCTGTCTGTTGTGGTTTACCCTTGGCCATAGAGAGTTTTTCCCTTGTAACATAATTGGGGACTCCATTGGGGAAGATCTTCCTTCTAAGGGTTGAAGTACTTTTTCTTCTTACATTGCTCTTTTTCCTTTGTGTTTCTTGTCTTATCACTGCTTGACAGATCCTGTTCACTCTGAGTCTAAATTTTCAGCCTTTTACCCTTGCTTGACCTTGTTTTAAAGCATATACGCCTTGTTTGCCTTGACAGTCGCGTATACACGCTTGTTGTCTCACTGCAAGAAGCGTATATATGCTTTGTTCTCATGAACAGTTGTGTATACCACTTTCCCTTGCTTGTTTTCTTTGTTGAGTGACTGCTGAGTAGGATTTAAAGATTTTTGAGCCTTCGCAGGTCTCTGTAGTGTCTGTTGAGATTATCTGGGATGACAGGAAGCCTTTTTGGAGTTGAATTTTTGGGCGTAGTCTTTCTCTTTGTTTTCTATTTTTTATTTTTCCTTGGCTTCTGGGTTGTTTGCTTGGTTGCCTGGTATTCTGCTTGAGTTAATGATTTTATACACAGTAGAATTCATATGTCAAGTTTCTTATCAGTCCATGCATTTTCTTTTTAGAATATTGAAAATACAAAAAAATAGGCATTTTGCATTGGTTGGCATTTTTGTCTTTGAATTTTTATCATTAGCTTAGCACATTTGGCGAAAGATCGTATTTTACTTCTGAATTGCAAATTTGAAATTGAAGAGTGCACTATTTTTATTAGCATATCATTCATTGAAAATTTAAAGATAGACTTTGCATTATATCCATATTTATTTTCTGGCAGAGTCATAACACCATGAGTTTCACTTCCATACCTTTTTGAGTAAACACGGCCAATAAAATTTAAGCTTTAAACTAAAATTGATTAGACACGATTTTATTTTTAGGGTGCACAAAATAGCTTAGGATTTAGCGCCTTGGAATAGGATTTTGTGAGTAAACTTCTCCAAGGCAATTAAATCAACATATATGTCTGAGACAGGGAGTTGAGAAGTCCATTTTATAATCGATAAGATAAGGAGGCTCCACTCACACTAGATTTTATCACGAGGTCACGTGAAGTTAGTTGAAGGGATAACCCCTGGATAATCACCTAGCATCAGAGATATTTATGTGGATTTATTCATATTTGGGGATCTTGCTAGTGCCCATACCTCTGTGAGAGGCAGTGATTTCAAGGTTTCGGGCTTTGCTACCCTACCCATACGGTGATCCAGACTTACGATTTCTTGCATGTGCAATGGTTATACAGTGGTTTATTAGTTGCTTGACTTAGGTATCTCGTAGATTACTTGCAGGGGTTATTCTGCTTGTACCCTGAGTCAGATAAGGGTTGGACAGCACACGGCCTTTATGGAGGATTACCTCTCTGGGGGGATCTGACCAACTGTTTGTTAAGCCCATGAGGGCCCTTATAACTGATCATGTTACCTCCAAACTTTAGCAGGGAGTCACAGGTCCCTCTTGGATGAGACATACCTTCTTTAGCGAGGGAGGCCACTCAGCCACTTTAGCCCATTTGCATGCATGTTGGTCGTTTGACTTTTTGGTATGCTCTTTGACTACTAGTCGACCTTAGGCATATATTTTGGGTTTCATCATTATGGACACAGTGGTGTTTCATTTTCTCCCTCATTCACTGCTAACCCCCCCCCCCCCCCCATGATGTTCATGGGGGAAAATCCATCCTCTTTTTAAAATGGTATGCAGAATTATGGTACTCAGTCAATGCCTTGGGTCTCTAATCATTTTTCTCATGGTATGTCTGATATGTCTTCACACTTTCCATCCTCTGTCTCGCCTCCTTATGCGAATACAAGTTTTCGGTCTGGGGGAATGATGCCTCCTTCTTATCCCTCTCCATTTGGTGGGAGTCATATCCTTCAAACACCTCTTACCATAGGAGGTTGGAATCTTCCTTCTTACGAATCCACTATGCGAGAAGTAAGTGCCCAATTAAGAAATCATTCTACTTGTTACACTCCATCCACTTATCCTTCTTCCGCTATGTCAGTTCCTACAAACACTTTTCCCATGGAGGACCTTTGTTTGCTCTATGGTGTTTCATTTGGGGGGAGTTATTTTTGTAGTATGGGCAAACCCCTTCACGAAGTTCCTTCATCTAGGGGCAACATATATCCTCACATGAGTAACCCTTGTCATGTCACTTTCTCTTCGCAAGTGGCTTCAATGCCCTTACAACCCTTTATGAATCAGTATGGAGGAGAATACTATCTTGTTGGACCGGGATAGGGTGTAAACTAGGATCCTTCCTAGCCTGCAATTTCTTAGAACCAATCTTTCCTTGGACCTTATTCTCAAATGCCTCAATTCATCACCGCCACAAGTCCAGTCATTGTGTGTCATACTGGCGTTATATCACCAACCTCTGCTAGTCATGTTGGAGATTGGTCGACAACCTCTGCGAGTCATGTTGAAGACCTGCAACCAGTCGTTGCAAGTCATGTTGGGGGCACAAGTCCATTCACTGCGTGTCATACTGGAATTATATCACCAACCTATGCTAGTCATGTTGGAGATTGGTCGACAACCTCTATGAGTCATGTTGAAGACCTGCAACTAGCTGCTGCAAGTCATGCTGGGGGCACATGTCTAGTCACTGCTAGTCACACTGCACATCCATCACTAACCTCTGCTAGTCATGTTGAAGATTTTCTACTAGCCTCTCCAAGTCATGATGGGAGCATGTCACCAGCCACCGCAAGTTATGCTGGGGGAATCCATATGATTGAGAATCCTAGACGTCTCAGATGTAAGCCTATATTCCTTTGCAGGATTTGTGAAGGAAGTCACCTTACTCGTTTGTGTCTTGTTACTGCTAGGATACCAGAAGTGTGGGGCTCACCTAAGGGCCCTTCGGGTTCTGAGGCATCTATGGTTTCACAACACTTTGTTCCTTCTTTGGTTGATACAACAATCATGTCGATGCAATCTTTGGTTGACACCTCTTTTCCTTTAGGTGTTGATGCATCCTTTGACCTTGTTTTCTCACATCCCATTCAACCTGTGGTCATGTCGATGCAATCTTTGACCGACACCTCTCCTATGTTCAGGGGTGATGTTTCTCTTGACCTTGTTGTCTCGCATCTTGTTCAACCAATGGTCGTGTCGATGCAATCTTCGACCGAAAACACTCATGTTTTTTGGGATGACGCACCTCTTGACCTTGTTTTCTCACATCATATTCAACCAATGGTTGAGGAAGTGGTCGTATCGATGCAATATTCTATCGACCCCACTCTTCTCTTGGAGAGTGACAAGTCTAAGGAAGCGGTCGTGCCAATGCAATTTTTGGTCGATCCTGATCTTTTGGTTCTGATTCTACACCTTCTATGCCATGTCCTTAGCATTTCTATTACTTCACCTTCTGAAAAAGAGAGAGTTTTACTCTTCCCGATTTCTCTCCCTCCAATTCTTGATGAGGTTCCCTTTGATTGGGATGGTCTTGTGGGGTATCCAATGCCTCCGCCTATGTCTTTTCCGAGAAGAGACATTATCCGACATAACATGGAGACGATAACCTTCGTTATCACTTTGTCCTCCTAGACTTGGAGAACTTTGGGTCTTCTCGAGCTTGTGTCAGTTCTTCATAAGATACTGACATTCCACAGAAGATTGGTACGGGAGCCTTGGCCTCCCCCGTTGTTACACATTATTTTCGTCATCCCTATGATCGTTAATGATGTAAACCTATATGTTGCCTTTAGAGGGGTCAGTGGCCTGAGTTCATGAAGAGAGAAGGGAGAAGAACTTTTCCTGAGAAAAGAAGTTGCATTTTCCTATGTAAAAACCTTATAAAAAAGGATGTTCGCAGGTTGATATATAGGCAGGGTGCGATAATGACCAATTCTCGCAGGTTGCACTATAGCTAGGGTGCTAACAGTTCGCAGGTTGCTATATAGCTAGGGTGCCAACATTCCAGCACGTGGGAAAAACGGGCATTTTCTCGAATCTTCTAGAAGGAGAAGCTTCTACGGTGAGGTGGCATCCGTAAAGGATCACACCCGTGTCTTTCCACCTAGAATATTCCAAACGAGTCGTAGTTAAGCTCTTTTCCGACTCGTCCAAAAACTGAAAAGATCACCGAGTGATTTTTCCCTTTCAGGCTCATTAAAGTTGGATTTTAAAGGTCATGAGTCCTAATTAATCTCTTTTCCGACTCGCTATCAAAAATAGAAAAGATTGCCGAGTGAACTCATCTTTTTCACACTCGGATTTGAAAAGACGTCTATTTGGCACAACTTTACCCCTTTTTCACACCAATCAGACTAAAAGATATAAAAAAGGACATTTTTTGGCGTTAAGTTGTGATTGCATCTCATGCCCTCATTTGTTGTATTGAGCCTTTAGTCGGTTCTCGCTTTGCGTTATAAACCATTGCCTAAGAAGTTTGCATCCTCAACCAAGCAGAGCCTTGTTTTTATCCTTAGCAATTTGACATCCTATACCCTGGAGGGAACATCACCCTGAGTGTCCATCTCCCGCATGCATTTCCTTGCATTGAGCATAGGTACATTCCACTGCTGGAACTAGTTTTGCTTACTTGCGACACTCGTTCCCTCCTTTGTATCATAGCATTCATTTGTTATGAAAAAACAAAAAAAGACGGGTGGGAAGGGAATACTATATTTTGATTGGAAGCAGTCGTGTCACCTTTGAACAAAGCACAAAGTTATTGAGTCCTTGTATCATCATAATTTTGGGTTTAGCATGGCCTTAGGAAGCTAACCTCGCAACAGAGTTTTCTCTACTGACTGGTTACTCTTCCAGCCCCTATAGAGAATATTATCGATGCCTCCTACATCTATTGTCACATCATTGAGTCCATGCTGCCAGATTCCACTATATGTCTCATGCTCTTGTTCAAAGGAAGTCTATCAACCTGTGTCGGCCACTCCTTAGAAATCTTGACTTTACATGTCGGTCATACCCTCATTTTGTCTCAGAATCACATGATACTTTGGTCTTATCATGCACCCTGGCCCTACTTTCATCATTGGTAGGTCACCTTGAACCAAGCAATCGACATTTCATCATTGGTCATTGACTAGGTGGTTTGTGCAGTGTCTTGGATTTGTGCAGTGTCTTGGATGCCATTAGCCTTATTGGTGGTTTCCTCTCCTTTTTCAGCATTGGTTGTTGTTCAGAGGGTCATTTTCGTGTACCGCTTACATTTGGCACATGCGAAAGACACACTTGGTCGTTGGTTCGTGAACATGTTCTTCGTTCGATCTCCACCAAATCATGAATCTCATGCTTTGTTCCTCGTGTTGACTGATGAGAGATGCCTCAATGCTCTCCTTTCAACGGGTCTCTTTCCATCGACTTCAGCTCATTTATTCTGGATATGCGACCTAGAGTTTTATGAGTACCTTGAGGCTTGCAGTTATTAGTGGCAGGCTCTATCGCCATTAACAGATGGGAATACATCAATGTCTCCTAATCAATGGATCTCTCAAGTGTTTGACACCAACTCCTTTATTCACATTTGTAGAGATGTACTTGGTGCCTTGATACCTACTTTCATTATCGGTAGGTTGTCTCACATTTGTTAACAGTATACTTCAATTATCGGTAATCAAACGATGTCTCATCGTGTTCGACCTCAACTCATTTATTCACATGATGTAGACTTGCACCATTGGCGGATAGTGTAGAAGACTTGAAGACATCACTATGTGGTCGTAGCTTTCCTAAGTTTTTGCTTCCATTTCATTGGACCGGTACCTATTTGACTTTAGTGATCATGGGAGATCAAATTGTACTCCATGGTATGCAGATATCTTCAGATTGATTTTTGAGACTGGTCCTTGTTCGTGACTATGAAATCTTTTGGCATATAACCACATTTGTATTTTCCTATTCATGGCCATGAACACTTGTTTGGTATATTTTCCACATGGATCTGCATTGTATTCTTGGCAGCCATGTATGAAAAGTCAGTACATAATGTAATGAGCAATTGAGTGTGTCCAGCTGGTTCTCTACCACTCCACTTCTGGGTTATTTATAATGTATTTCGGTCATTGCATATACTCCTATGATCTCACACATTAGGGGGCATCTGTTATAGCAAGATTTTCCTCACCATTGCTATCTTGCACAGAAATCCTTTTTCCATTTCCCTATGCAGACTTTTCATCCCTTTTTGATGAATCCAGAGCTAAAAATATATACATTTTTCCACATATACGCTCCCTAACTGCTATGAAAGATGTGTATACGCTTGCTTCTCCACTACAGCTTGCGTATATTGGGATTTGTGCCAGAAAATACAAAATGAGGTTTGGTTTCCATGACTCGACCCTTCAATTGCATTCTAGAGGCTATAAGAGCACAATTTCGAACTATGGAAAAAGAGGAGAAAGCATTCAACTTTGAGAGCAAAGTTACTTAGGAGAAATTACTTCATATTGAGTTTGCATCCCTTTGTCCCTCAAGTATGAACACAGTGTTCATCCCCCAAGCTCTTCCTTTATTGTTGAGAGGACCTCTTTGCCTCTTTCTCATGAGCTTGTCGTTGGTGGAGGATTGAAGTGGTGGAGACCCAGTTGGAAGGAACTTGGTTTCTTGGTTTCGAACCATGCCGACACAGAAGTTTGTAATGTTAACACTTCTCCTGATCAATTATCGTCCTATTGGTATCTTGCAAATATATGATTATTATCCATGTGCATGTTTGTAATGTTTATTAATGGATTATGCTATATGATGTGTTAATCCCTTTTATATCATCACCATATACTTGTTTTTCTTGTTGGTTGAGAACTTCTCATAGGTATAAAGCTTTGGGTCAAAGTGCTCAACAGTGGAACATCATCAAACGTTGGATTGAGATAGGCCTCTTTCTTGTATTGCACATTAGTCTATATAGCATAAGTTGGAATTGAGTTGATTTCTGCAATCACATCTGTCTGTTGTGGTTTACCCTTGGCCATAGAGAGTTTTTCCCTTGTAACATAATTGGCAACTCCACTGGGGAAGATCTTCCTTCTAAGGGTTGAAGTACTTTTTCTTCTTACATTTCTCTTTTTCCTTTGTGTTTCTTGTCTTATCACTGCTTGACAGATCATGTTCACTCTGAATCTGAGTTTTCAGCCTTTTACCCTTGTCTAGCCTTGTTTTAAAGCATATATTCCCTTTTTGCCTTGATAGTCGCATATACATGCTTGTTGTCTCACTGCAAGAAGCGTATATATGCTATGTTCTCCTGAAAAATCGTGTATACCACTTCCCCTTGCTTGTTTTCTTGGTTGAGTGATTGTTGGGTAGGATTTAAAGATTATTGAGCCTTCTTATGTCTCTGTAGTGTCTGTTGAGATTATCTGGGATGACAGGAAGCCTGTTTGGAGTTGAATTTTTGGGCATAGTCTTTCTCTTTGTTTTCTATTTTTAATTTGTCCTTGGCTTCTAGGTTGTTTGCTTGGTTGCCTGGTATTATGCATGAGTTACTGCTTTTATACACAGTAAAATTCATATGTCAAGTTGCTTATCAGTCCATGCATTTTCTTTTTAGAATATTGAAAATACAAAAAAATAGGCATTTTTCATTGTTTGGCATTTTTGTCTTTGAATTTTTATCATTAGCTTAGCACATTTAGCAAAAGATCGTATTTTACTTCTGAATTGCAAATTTGAAATGGAAGACTGCACTGTTTTTATTAGCATATCATTCATTGAAAAGTTAAAGATAGACTTTGCATTATATCCATATTTATTTTCTGGCAGAGTCATAACACCATGAGTTTCACTTCCATACATTTTTTAGTAACCATGGCCGATAAAATTTACGCTTTAAACTAAAATTGATTAGTCACAATTTTATTTTTATGGTGCACAAACTAGCTTAGGATTTAGTGCCTTGGAATAGGATTTTGTGAGTAAACTTATCCAAGGCAATTAAATCAACATATGTGTCTGAGACAGGGATTTGAGAATTCCATTGTATAATCGGTAAGATCAAGAGGCTCTGCTCACACTGGAGTTAATCACGAGATTGCACGAAGTTAGTTGAAGGGATAACCCCTGGATACTCGCCTAGCGTTAGAGATATTTTTGTGGATTTGTTCGTATTTGGGGATCTTTCTAGTGCCCATACCTATGTGAGAGGCGGTGCTTTCAAGGTTTTGGGCTTTTCTACCCTACCCATACGGTGATCCGGACTTACGACTGCTCGCTTGTGCATTGGTTATACAGTGGTTTATTAGTTGTTTGACTTGGGTATCTCGTAGGTTACTTGCAGGGGTTATTCTGCTTGTACCCTAAGTCAGATAAGGTTCATATAGGACACATCCTTTATCGAGGATTACCTCTCCGGGTGGATCTGATCGACTGGTTGTTAAGCCCACGAGGGCCCAGGTGCACACGGTAAATTGTGGTGTCACACGGAAGAATATTGTGTGTGGACGCACGCGCTAAAATTAGCATTGTGTGGTGTACACACACATAGTAATGGCACACGTGGTGTGCACAATATTGCAAATCACAGAGGAGTTTGGTTGATGCGTGCACAGTATGAGTATAAGTTGTCTCACGACAGTGTAATCAATGGTGCGCACAGATAATTGTGCGCAGTGGGGGCATATTGAACTTTGGCATGGTGCAATGCATAGAGAAAAATGCATGTGGAATATTAGTGTGTGATACAAGAAACTGTGCACAACGGGTAATAGTGCAAGAACTAAAACTGCGCGCGGTAGTTATTGGCGCGCGACACAAAAGTGTGTGCATGTTATTGGCGCGACAAAGAAGTGATACACAGTGGTTTTAATGTGCACGAAGCACGATTTAACTGTGATGTTGCAGCACATGGAAAATACAGGAGCACATATTGAAACTTTTGTGCGCGAAGTTGTTTGAAGGGTAAAGAATAGCAGAAACAGTGAAGGGTAAATTATAAGACCCTGACTAGCTCCATGAAGCCATAACTTTCTGCTCAAGACTCGGAATTGAGCATGTGAGTAGGCATTGGAAAGGTCTTGGACAGTGGAATATAATTATCCACCCAAAAAATTGATTTGGGAATTCAATGTTTCAGGAAATCAGAATAAAGGCTTCTGATAAATTATTGAACCAAAATAGTTCATATTTTTCATAAAATTGCTGAAATAGTCAGTCTGACAAGTTTTGTTGGTTGCACATTTTGTAGAGTTAACAAAAACTAGATCAGATCAAGACTAGTGCAGAGTCCATAGGAATGGAAGAGGCATAGGGGAATTATAGTCAACAAGATGAAGTCAGAGGGATGGATGTCCATTTGAGCATGGAAGGAACAAACTCCAATGGACATGGTGAAGAAAGGGATGAAAACATAAATATGGGAGACCATTAAAAATTTACAGAAGGATGTTCAAATCCATAAAGATGATAATGAAAAAATTATGAGAGCCAAGGTGCAACAGGATGAATTCAACATGAAGTTATTGGAGAGCTTGAACAAAATAGAAAAGAAATTGGATAAGGAGAGTGGCTCGAGCAAATCGGGAAGTCACAAGTCTCATGATGAGAAAACGAAAACAAAAACAAGAAGTGTTAGCAGGCATCACCACCACTCCCCGAGGAATTCCAATAAGAGATCACACAGCAGCTCAAGTCCATCCCCTGTCATAAAGTATGAGAGGTCTGGGGTGGATGAACTGCGAGGAGAAATGAACAAAATCAAACCTCCTACATTTGATGATGAGCACAAGAAGGATGAATATGCAGAGACACAGTTGTTGGGAATGAGAAAGTATTTTCAATTGAATAATTATTCCTCTCATGCAGAGGGTATAATTTTCATCTATCAACTCAAAGGAAACGCATCCATGTGGTGGGATCAGCTTGTGCAGGTGCAGCACATCAAAGAGAAAAGTGTTACTTGGAGAAGATTCAAGAAGTATTTTGAGAAGAAATACTTGACTAAGAGATACTATGACAATAAAACGAAAGAGTTATTTGAACTCAAGCTTGGGAGTATGACAGTTGAGGAATATGAGAGAAGGTTTCTAGAACTGTTGAAGTATGTCCCTTTCATCAAGTATGAGACAGTCAAAATTCAAAGGTATTTGAGTGGATTGCCATCATTAATCAGTGACAAAATATAGTATGATGATCCTAATACATTGGAGGAGACCATAAGGCGAGCTAAATGCCTATATGATCAACAAAAATCAAAGACAACATTCCAAAAATCTTGGGAAGATAAAAATAAATTCAAGATGGATCAAAGGAAGAAGGGTTCTAAGCCACCATTCTTCAGAAATAGTCCACAGGGACAGCAAACTCCTAAGGAACCCAGAACGATGGACACGGGAAGTCAAAGACCAAGGCAACCACCTATTCAATGTTGGGGTTGTAAAGAGGATCACATGTTCAGATATTGTCCTCATAGAGGTGAAAAAGGGAGGATTGTTCATAATGTACAGCAAGATGAAACAATGGAGGACATGGGAAGAAAGATACCCAGGATCTTATTGACATGAATGGACTGAACACCCAAGCATATTTGAACATCTTGCCTTTAGGTTCCTATGACTGTCTAATTGGGATGGATTGGTTGGACCAACAACATGCCATCCTAGACTGCCATAACAAAGCATTTACTTGCTTGGATGAGGAAGGGAAACTAAGGAAAGTGCAGGGAATTCCCAAGGCAGTAGCCATTAGAGAGATTTTAGCATTGCAACTGAAGAAATGTTACAGAAAAGGATGTCAAATATTTGCAGCTCATTTTGCAGAGACACCTAGAGATAAGGTGCCAAATTTGGAAGATTATGCAGTCCTGGAAGATTTTGAAGATGTGTTCAAGGAGGTACCAGGAATACCCCTAAGGAGGGACATTGATTTCTCTATAAATATAATGCCTAGAGAAGCTCTGGTGTCAAAGACTCCTTACAGAATGAGTACAGCAGAGATGAAGGAGTTGCAAATGAAACTTGAAGAGCTTCTGAAGAAGGGGTATATACGCCCAAGTGTGTCACCTTGGGGTGCCCCAGTCTTGTTTGTGAAGAAGAAAGATGGAGCATTAAGATTGTGCATTGATTTCAGATAGTTGAATAAAGTGATTGTTAAGAACAAGTATCCTCTGCCAAGGATTGATGATCTTTTTGATCAATTGAAGGATGCAAAGATCTTTTCAAAGATAGATCTCAGGTCAAGATACCATCGGGTAAGGATTAAAGAGGAATATATCAGCAAGACTACTTTCAGTACAAGGTATGGTCATTATGAGTTCACAGTGGTGTCATTTGGGTTGTCAAATGCACCAATTGTTTTCATGTGCTTAATGAATGGTTTTTTTCGAGAATATTTAGACAAGTTTGTCATTATCTTTTTGGATGATATTCTCATATATTGCAAGTCGGAAGAAGATCATGAACATCATTTGAGGATGGTTTTGCAAGTATTAAGGGAGCATCAATTGTATGCCAAGTTAAGCAAGTGCTCATTTTACCAGAAGCAAATTCACTATTTGGGGCACATCGTTTCAAAGGATGGGATAGCAGTGGACCCTGAGAAGATAGAAGACATTAGAGAATGGCCAGTGCCAAAGAATGTGACAGAGGTGAGATCATTCATGGGCCTTGCAGGATACTATAGGAGATTTATAGAAGGATTTTCAAAGATTGCACACCCAATCACTTCATTGCAAAGAAAAGGTGTGAAGTTTCAGTGGACATTGGATTGTGAAAAGAGTTTCCAACACTTGAAACAATTATTAACAGGTGCTCCAATATTAAGGATAGTAGACCCAAATGAAGACTTCATGGTATGCATAGATGCATGTAAAGAGGGACTTGGTGGAGTCCTCAGTCAAAATGGGTTTGTTATATGTTATGAGTCCAGGAAGCTGAAGGAGCATGAAAGAAACTATGCCAATCATGATTTGGAGTTGGCAGCCATAGTACATGCCTTGAGGAAATGGAGACACTACCTCATGGGTAAAAGGTTTGAGATGAGGACAAACCACAATGGTCTGAAATATTTGTTTGATCAGCCAACTTTAAATGATAGGCAAAGCAGATGGTTAGAATTTCTAAGCGAATATGACTTTGATATAAAGCATATCAAGGGGGAAGAGAACAAAGTAGTTGATGCACTCAGCATAAGATTGCATGAAATGCATGCTACATCCATTAGCATGTATCAATCAAATTTGAAACACGGAATTATAGAGACTGCCAAATCAGATTTACAATACAAGGAATTAGTGGCAAAATTACAGCAAGGTAATTTGCAGCAGAAAATTGAAGAATACAAACTAGATGAGGATGAAATTCTCATGTACAGGGGCAGACTTTATGTACCAAATTCTCATAAATTGAAAAAACTGATATTGAGAGAAATGCATAATGTGCCTTATGTTGGGCACCCAGGATATCAGAAAACTATTGCGGTTGTCAAGAGCCAATATTATTGGCCAGGCATGAAGAAAGAGGTTGTTGATTTTATTGCCATATGTTTGGAATATAAAAAAGTAAAGGCTGATCATAGACACCCAACTAGTTTGCTACAGCCATTACCCATTCCTGAATGGAAATGGGAAGTAGTAACCATGTATTTCATTACCAAACTGCCCAGAACAAACAAGCAACATGATTCTATCATGGTAGTGGTGGATAAGCTTACTAAAGCTGCCCATTTTATTCTGGTTAAGCTCACTCACAAGGCAGCAACCATTGTTGATGTTTATATGAGGGAAATTGCTAGGTTACATGGCATACCCAAGACAATTGTGTTTGACAGAGATCCAAAATTTACCTCGAAATTTTGGAAGGGACTATTTAATGGATTTGGAACAAATTTGAATTTTAGTATAGCTTATAATCCAGAAACAGATGGACAAACAAAGAGGGTGAATAAAGTGATTGAGGATATGTTGAGGATGTATGTGATGGATAAACCATCAAAATGGGAAGACTACCTACACTTGGTAGAGTTCGCTTATAACAATGGGTACCAAGCATCTCTAAAGATGAGCCCATTTGAGGCACTTTATGGAAAAAAGTGCAACACACCAGTAAGATGGGATAACCCAACAGATAGAGCAGTGGTTGGGCCAGAATTGCTCAGGGAAATGGAAGAGAAAATGTTGAAAATAAAAATAAAAAATTAAAGGTTTCCCAAGACAGGCATAAAATCTATGTTGATAAGGGTAGAACTCATAGGGAATTTAAAGTGGGTGACCATGTATTCTTGAAAGTGAAATCCAACAGAGGTTCCCTGAAGTTGGGAAATTGTTCAAAGTTGGAAGTTTGCTATTGTGGGCCATTTGAAATCCTAGAGAGGATTGGTCCAGTAGCTTATATGATTGCATTGTCTTCATCTATGTCTGTTCATAATGTATTCCATGTATCCTTGCTAAATAAATATATACCTGATGTTAATCATGTTATTGATTGGAATGTGATTCAGGTGGAGCAAGAAGGCGCTTTTTAAGTGCGTCAGGTGCGCATTCTGGACCAGAAAATCAAACAGCTCCGGAATTGAGCCATAGGGCTTGTAAAAGTCCAATGGACCTGGTACGGTCCTGAGGACGCTACTTGGGAGCATGAGGATGCAATGCGGCAGAATACTCGCATCTTTTTGAGGATTTTGAAATTTAGTTGTACATGGGTACATGATGCATTGAGGACAGTGCATAAATAAGGGGAGGGGATTGTAATATCCCTAAGGCCGAACCCAATTGCAAATGTGAATACAAACGTACATAAGATGGTGAGCTGATTTGATATCATTTTGGTATGCACATTCCATGGTGTAGCGCACACAGGTACTACGCAGTAAAATGAGGAAGTGTGCACATTATGGGATGCTGCGTGCAGCATCTTAAGTGTGTGTGATGTAGAGGCCAGGGAGCCTTGTGTATATGATATGTTTTATAGGCTAGTGAGCCAGTATTATAAGCTAGGATGTTTATGTTTTGATTAGGCTAGAGAGCCTATATGTTAAAGGCCAGTGCGCCTATTTTTGTACATATCTCATATTTAATATAAAATACATCGTTGCACACAGACCGACCACGATAAAAGAGATGGGGGATTAAACTCCACTAGTTAGGGAAAGGGTGGGGCCTAAAAGTTAAGGAAAAGGGATAAGTTGGGGAGCTTGAGCCAAAAAGGAATATTATATTAATATTTCTTTAATCATGAAATAGGGATAATTATTTTATCCTAAGTTTTAAAGTTGCGGACAAGTGGGCCAAAGTAGCTCCTAACATGACAAGTGTCAAGTTGGGGACATACATACTTATTGTTGGGACTTAGCTCATTTTCGAACATCTCCATCATTCTGACCATCATCTTTCCCTTATTCTTCTATCACTGATATATATAGTCAATCATCCATGAATATTGGCAGCCATTGAACGATCCATTGTATCTTCATCACTTTACCTAAATCCATATCCAAAGTCTTATGTTGGGTAATTGTTAGCTTGGGAGTGGGATTGAAGAAGCGGGTTGTTAGGCCTATGGGATATTGAAGAGGTGGGTTGTCAGGCCCATGAGCAATTCTCTGGGTGAGAGAATTGTTGGGGATTGATTTCCTGAAGGTGTTGAACTATAGTTGCAGGGCTCTGAGACTTCCTATCCGGCCCGTTGTTGAAACCTTGGAAGGGAAGTGGGGCAGTTGAGGGACTATTAAGAAGAGAAGGGGCACACTTCCCTGGGTGGGATAGGCATGTGGGGAATGAGGGACTGTAGGTTGTTAGTTGAGTGAGCACCTGAGATGGAGTCTTTGTTGTTGTTCATGAGCCTTTAGCCTGGTTAGGAACCCCTTTACCCAGTTGGAGTTTAGTCCCAGCACAGGGATGACTCACTGTTGAGAGTGATGAACAGTGTGGTCTAAGGCTAGGAGGTTCATGGAAGGTCTGCACGCAGTTGGTTATATTCTCACAAAGATAAGTGTCAATTATTGCATGTATATGTTGCCTGTATATGTTTATTTTTATTTCAGTGTGAATTCATGCATTTACATAGCGTATTTGTTTGTTCATGTTTTATATATATTAAGCTTCCATAAGAGTTTTGTGTGTGTATATGTTTTAATTGGATGCAGTTAGAAAATTATATGAGACATAACTTAGTTAGGATGTTAAGTATGTTACAGTATGTTCCGCACAAAGAATGGATGTGTTCTTCGGCGTAGCGTGGCCCAGCATGAATGGTTGGGGATGTTACAAATTGTTATCTGAGCATGAAAGAGTGTTCAGTAGTAGCATGGATTGTCCTGTATAAGGCTGGGAATGTTACAAAGACGGTTTCAGAGCTAAGTAAAGCATCTAAGGAGTGGCATGTCCCCGGCCTGTGTGAGGCCGAGTGTGTCACATTCCTTAACCTTATGCTTATAGATGGGGTTTAATCTGTATGGTATTTGTCTAACTAGTCTTTCATATGGTCTGAGGGTTATCTTCATTTCCCCAAGTTCTCCTGCTACCCCTTTCATCTCTGAAAATGTGGCAAGGAATAAGTCATTGTACTCATGCAGTAATTCAATTATTTTTTCCATTGTCTCATTGTCCCAGTAATCTCTAAAGAATTACCAACCACCTAAGTGTTGGGTATGTGTTATATCCATTGTCTCATTGTTCCAGTAATCTCCAAAGAATTGGGTATGTGTTATATTTTTCCTCGGGAAACATGTCACATTTTTGCCTTGTTTTTCGAGTTTCCTCGATTTTCGTGTCCATTGTAGGGCAATTTTTCGGCACATGGTTTTTGCCGATGGTTTTCTATTTCCGGTTAAGGAATTAGGGTTGTTGACTAATCCAAGTCATTGATTTAGGGTTTTGGATGCCGTTGTCTCCTATATTTGAATTATATTGTAAACAATGTATCACAATGAATGAATATAGAATATGTTGGTTTTCCCGGTTTGGGTGTCCAGGGGAAAAATCTTTGTGTAATGTTTGTATTTGCCATTGTATCTTTTATGTTCTTTTACTGAAAATTTGTTTGCAGTAAATACTGTACAAGGTTAAAATATACATTTGGTATCAGAGCTTTGTTGGCTTCAGGGGGACACCTTTGTGGTTAAGGTTTTTCCTCGAGACTGTGATAAACTTTGTTACAATGGGAGATCTGTGGTATTGATTTTTCAGGTGAAAAATAATGGCGAGCAAATAGAAAATGGAGATTGAGAATTTTAATGGAAAATTTTTGAGTTGTGGAAGCTCAAGATGGAAGATCTGTTGGTGGACAGAGAGTAGTGGATCACGATAGATCCAGGTACTGCACCTACAATAACTTCAGCATATGACTGGAAAAATTTGAATCAGAAGGTGAAGAGAACAATCCAACTTTGTCTCTCAGATTCAATATTACTGAATGTGTCAGAGGAAGCTACAACCAAGGATTTATGGGATAAGTTAGGGAAGTTGTATCAGTCTAAGTCACTAGTAAATAAACTATTCATGAGAAAGAAGTTGTATAACTTGAGAATGAGAGATAGAGACTCAGTGGCAGAGCATTTGAACGCCTTCAATACTGTGGTAAGTCAGTTAGTATCTGTTGAGATTAAAATTTCAGATGATGATAAGTGTATCAGTTTACCGTGTTCTTTACCAGACTCGTGAGATAGTCTAGTTGTGGACATAGGTAGTAATACAACTGCCTTGAAGTTTGATAAAGTGGTCTTATCGTTGTTGTCAGAGGAGATGAAATAGAAGAATATGGAAGGACAGAGCACAGATGCATTATTTTCAAGAGGATGCTCCCAGGAAAGAAATAGATCTAATTTCTCAAGTGGGAGATCTAAGTCTAAGGGTAGATCTAAATCTCCCGGAAAGTTTGTAAAGGTATGTTGGAGATGTGGAAAAGAAGGGCACTATAAGAAGCAGTGTAGATCCAAAGTTGAGAAAAAGAAGGGATCTGAAGAATCTCCTTCTACAGAAGAAAATACCTCCAAGGAAGAAGGAGGGGATGTGTACTTGGCTTCTTAAAGAACGCATGTAGATCATGAGGCATGGTTGGTTGACTCAGGTGCATCCTTTAATATGAATCCCCACAGGAAGTGGTTCTATGAATATGAAAGGTATGATGGAGGTAATGTTTTCCTAGGTGATGAATCAACAACTAGAATCATAGGTCGAGGAAAAGTCAAGTTGAGGCTCATAGATGGAAGGATTAGAACACCACCTGGTGTTCAGCACATCCCAAGATTGGCTAGAAATTTGATTTGTGTAAGAAATGTGGACGATGTAGTGGTAAAAATAATATTTGAAAAGGAAACCTGTAGGATGGTTCGAGGAGAAATGGTGTTGTTGAAGGGAGTTCAGTTTGGAACTCTATATAAGCTGCAAAGAAGCACTATTAGTGATGGGTGTAATAGTTCCATTGTTCTTGGCATTGGAGTTGAAGAAGAAAGAACTCCTACAGTCTCTGGACAAAAGGTTATGTTGTGGAATCAAAGACCGGGGCATATCAGAGAGAAGGGTGTTCGACTACTACACGGTAAAGTAATGATTGAAGGTATATCTAAATTCTCTCTGGATTTTGATTTCTGTGAACATTATGTATATGGGAAGCAGAATCGGGTAAGATTTCCCTCTGGTGCAACGAGGGCAGAAGGAATTTTACAAATAGTTCACAGTGATGTTTTTGGACCTGTGTCAATCCCATCATTGGGAAAATCTATGTACTATATCTCATTTATAGATGACTTCTCGAGGAATACTTGGATATATTTCCTTAGGAAGAAATCTGAAGTCTTTGATAGGTTTAAAGAGTTTAAGGCTCTTGTTGAGAATCAAACAGAGAAAAGAATTAAGGTGTTGAGGACAGATAATGGCAGAGAGTTCTGCGGGAATGAATTTGAAGAATTCTATAAGAAGTGTGGTATTGCAAGGTAGAATACTACTCCACATACACCTCAGCAGAATGGAGTTGCAGAAAGGATGAACAGGACACTGATATAAAAACCAAGGTGCATGCTCAGTGGTGTCGGGTTAGGGAAATAATTCTGGGCAGAGGCAGTGGGTACTCCATGTTACCTGGTCAACAGATCACCCTCATCAGCGTTGTATGAAAAGACTCCACAAGAGGTATGGACTGGTAAGAAACCTTCTCTAACACATCTCAAGGTATTGTTGGGTATGTGTTATATTCTTTGTATGAGTATGTGATGTCATATGCGTTGCGTCGGTTGCGCAGAGGGGGTTTGAGGGGGGCCTACTAGGCCCCCCCTTGGGGGGTGTAGGGGGATGAAATCCCCCCGCACAGGGGTTCGGGGGAAGCTCCCTGAGAATTTTTTTTGCCTCAGAAAACATGTCGCATTTTTGCCTCGTTTTTTGTGTCCATTGTTGGGCGGATTTTCGGCACATGATTTTTTGTCGATGGCTTTCTATTTTCAGTTAAGAAATTAGGGTTGTCGACTAATCCAGGTCATTGGGTTAGGGTTTTAGATGTCATTTTCTCCTATATTTATATTGTATTGTAAACAATTTATCACTATGAATCAATAGAGAATACGTTGGTTTTCTCATTTTGGGTTTCCAGGGGAAAAATCTCTGTGTAATGTTTGTATTTTCCATTGTATCTTTTCTGTTATTTTACTGAAAATATGTTTGCAGTAAATATTGTACAAAGTTAAAATCTACATTTGGTGTCAGAACTTTGTTGGCTTCAGGGAGGCGTCTTTGTGATCAAGGGTTTGGCTTGGGACTATGATAAGCCTTGTTACAGTGAGAGATCTGTTGTATTGATTTTTCAGGTGAAAAGAAATGGCAAGCAATTCGAAAATGGAGATCGAGCAGTTTAATGGGAAAATTTTTGAGTTATGGAAGCTCAATATGGAAGATCTGTTGGTGGAAAAATATTAGTGGATTGTGGTATATCCAGGTACTACACCTACAAGAACTTCAGCAAGTGACTGGAAAAAGTTGGATCGGAAGGCAAAGAGCACAATCCAACTGTGTCTCTCAGATTCAATATTACTGAATGTGTCAGAGGAAGTTATAGCCAAGGATTTATGGGATAAGTTGGGGAAGTTGTATCAGTCTAAGTCCCTAGTAAATAAACTATTCCTGAGAAAGAATTTGTATAACCTGAGGATGAGAGATGGAGACTCAGTGGCAGAGCATTTGAATGCTTTTAATACTGTGGTAAATCAGTTAGTATATGTTGAGATTAAAATTTCAGATGAAGATAAGTGTATCATTTTATTGTGTTCTTTACCAGACTCGTGGGATATTTTGGTTGTGGCCATAGGTAGTAATACATTTTCCTTGAAGTTTGATGAAGTGGTCTCATCCTTGTTGTCGGAGGAGATGAGACATAAGAATATGAAAGGACAGAGCACATACGCATTATTTACAAGAGGATGCTCCCAGGAAAGAAATAGATCTAATTTCTCAAGTGGGAGATCTAAGTCTAAAGGTATATCTAAATCTCCCAGAAAATTTGTAAAGGTATGTTGGATATGTGGAAAAAAAGGACACTACAAGAAGCAATGTAGATCCAAAGTTGATAAAAAGAATGGATCTGAATAATCTCCTTCTACAGAAGAAAAGACCTCCAAGGAAGCAAGAGGGGATGTATACTTGGCTTCTTCAAGAACACATTCAGATCATGAGGCATGGTTGGTTGACTTAGGTGCATCCTTTCATATGACTCCCCACATGGAGTGGTTCTGTGAATATAAAAGGTATGATGGAGGTAATGTTTTCTTAGGTGATGATTCGACAACCAGAATCATAGGATGAGGAAAAGTCAAGTTGAGGCTCATAGATGGAAGGATTAGAACACTGCCTCATGTTCTGCACATCACAAGTTTGGCCAAAATTTTGATTTATGTAAGCAAAATGGACAATGCAAGGGTAAAAACAATATTTGAAAAGGAAACTCGCAGGATGGTTCGAGGAACAATGATGTTGTTGAAAGGAGTTTGGTTTGGAACTCTGTATAAGCTAAAAAGAAGCAATATTAGTAATGGGTGTAATAGTTCCATTGTCCTTGATATTGGAGTTCAAGAAAAAAGAACTCCTACAGTCTCTGGAGAAAAGGTTATGTTGTGGCATCAAAGACTGGGGAATATCTGAGAGAAGGGTCTTCGACTACTACACGGTAAAGGTATGGTTGAAGGTATGTCTGACTACTCTCTGGATTTTGATTTCTATGAACATTATGTATATGGGAAGTATAATCAGGTAAGATTCTCTTCTGGTGCAACGAGGGCAGAAGGAATTTTACAGCTAGTTCACAGTGATGGTTTTGAACCTGTGTCGGTCCCATCATTGGGAAAATCTGTGTACTGTGTGTCATTTATAGATGACTTCTCAAGGAATATGTGGATATATTTCCTCAGGAAGAAATCTGAAGTCTTTGACAGTTTTAAAGAGTTTAAGGCTCTTGTTGAGAATCAACTAGAGAAAAGAATTAAGGTGATGAGGACAGATAATGGCGGAGAGTTATGTGGGAATGAATTTGAAGAATTCTATAAGAAGTATGGTATAGCAAGGAAGAAGACTACTCCATATACAACTCAGTGGAATGGAGTTTCCAAAAGCATGAACATGACGCTGATGGAAAAATTAAGGTGCATGCTCAGTGGTGTCGGGTTAGGGAAAGAATTATGGGCAGAGGCAGTGGGTATTGCATGTTACCTGGTCAACAGATCACCCTCATCAGTGTTGGATGACAAGACTCCACAAGAGGTATGAACTGTTAAGAAACCTTCTCTCACACATATCAAGGTATTAGGTTGTGATGCATATGTTCATGTTCCAAGGGAAAACATGAGTAAGCTAGATAAGAAGGTTGAAAAGTGTATCTTTATTGGATATAAAGATGGTATCAAAAGTTATAAGCTTTGGAACCCATAAACTAAGAAGGTAGTGTATAGACGAGATGTGGTATTTAGAGAAATGAAGGATGTTGTTAAACAAGAAGTCCTACCAAGTAAGGAAGAACCATAGAAAATAGAGTTTGATTTAAAGGATGATGAATCAGACTCTATAGAAGAACATGAATAAGAAAAAGAAGACCCCCATACTCCAGTATTGAGGAGATCGGTTCGATAAAGAAGGATACCGGAAAGATTTACTCCATCTGATTTATGTTCAATTTTTTCTTTGTCTATTATTGATGATGATCCTAGAACTATCGGGGAGGCAATGGATTCAGAGGATGGAAATTTCTAGAAAAAGGCCATGGGCAAAGAAATGGAAGCCTTGGATAAGAAAGAGGCTTGGGATCTAGTGGAGTTTCCGACTGGAAGAAATCCCATTGGAAGAAAATGGGTATTTAAAAAGAAGTTGAATGCAGAAGGAAAAGTGGAGAAATACAAAGCTCGGTTAGTAGCAAAGGGTTATTCCCAGGTTGAGGGAATTGATTTTGGTGAGATTTTTTCTCATGTTGCCAAGTTAACCTCCATAAG
>ML786811.1:1032784-1067991 GCA_009831015.1 Picea engelmannii | reverse complement strand
AAAAAAAAAACTGGAAATTGCAGATTTTAAAATGCAAATAACTTGACTTCTCAGACTCTGTTTCAGACGATTTTTTTTTAATTGGTTTTTTTTATGATATTAACTCATGTATATAACCATATTTTTCAAAATTTGCACCAAAACCTACAGAATGTCACGGCCCTATTTTTCTTCTCAAAAATAAAAAAAAAATCCCACACTTCTTGCCAAGGAAAGTGATTTGATACCACTTGTTAAGTACCAAAGACTGAATACAAAAGCACCATAGTAGATATACAAGAACAATATATAAAACTACCACTTTATTATATCAAAACCCTTGAGGTAGGCAAACACCATACAATGGATCCTATTATGGAAGGTATCCTCTCATATTCACTTATCTCTTCAAGGGGGCATCCTCCTATTGAGCTACCACCCCAAATACAATAATTCTCTTCATGTCATTACATTGCTTGAACCCCTTTATATAGTGTTACCAACCACCTAAGAACATTCTAGAGGAAGAACCTTCTAGAAGTATAACCTTCTAGTAAGTCATCTTACATTTATTATATCTAACTACCATAGTGGGCCTTATTTAATACTATAGTGGACCTAATCCACCTTACATTGAATGGCCTCCACTATTATCATAATGGCCCTCTAGGCCCCCCACTACCTCTCTAGCTACCTAACACTCTGCCTCTTCCCATTCCTCCTCTTCCTCTACCTCTGAATCCTCCTTTGTTCTCATGTGGATCCATGTTCTCTTGATGATATTGTGGTGCCTGATTATACTGCAGAGGTTGTTAAAATTGTGGCACTACTTGAAATTGTTGCACATTTTCAAACTATGGCGCAATCTATCCTGCCATCAACTCAGTCTACATCATGTATTCATATGAGGTTCTTTCCTTCATTAACTCTAGAGTTCTACAATTTGTGTCTTCACGTCCCACTGATTTACAAAAGTTACAAAAAGTACCCTTCAGTTCTATCTTGTACTTCTACATCATATGGTAGTGATAAGGATTATGCCCATGTGTCTTACATATTTCACACCAAGGCCCTATTGTAGGCAATGGATTTGGCATCCCTACTCCCAGGTACTGCGCAAATGTTGGACACTCATTCTTGTGATGTCCCTCTTATCTGCACAGGGTACACCACATTGCTTCTCTTTTCTCCCTACTTTTATTCTGGTTTAATTACAATGTCAAGTTCTATAGGTCTTCCTTCATATCCTTTATAGCTAGATATGTCTACTTATATTGATTCTCCTCTAACTACATCGATGTTTGCAATGCCTATTCCTAGGTTTGAAATGTTTGTTGTCTCAATGGATATTTGAAGTGTGGTAACAGATAATTTATAAACCATTGTCTGTGTTGCATGTAAAAAATGAGATACTTTAGTTTACCTTTCAATGTCTTGAACTTATGATCGATGTCCCATACACACTCTCCTAGTTTCTATCTAACCTTGATCATATCATTCATAAACTAATCCTATGATTTCGGCCTCTTAAACACAGTGATCAATGCTTGTTTGATCTCTGCTACTATTCTAGGCACACCTTGTGGATTGTCTACTACTAGATTCATGTATCAATCCAGCACGCGGTTTCTGAATGTTATTGGTAGTTGCGCTACTTTTTTGGCCTCATCAGTGACTCTTTTTACTTCCCATATTCACTCACACATGAATAGGTACTTCTCTGGGTCTTTTGATCCATCCCCATTAAACTCTAGCAATCTTGTCGTTGGATCTACACATGCCATTGTCGAATGTGTTGTACATATTATGTGTAATACTACTATTTGTGTACTATTGTTCGGACTTGAACTCCCACTGGTATTGTTACTAGTACTTCCACTTGTACCACTACCTACAATGTTGCTAGTACTTCCACTTGTACCCCCACTTCTATTATGATCTCCTAGATTCCTCTAACCATCAGTCACTTGTTCTCTAAACAACTCTTTCTTTGTTGATGTGTTAATCGTACATGGGGTTGTAGGTTCTATATTGATTCGGATCTGGAGAGGGGTACCTGCTTCCTCATTAGATCCTGCTCCTCTAGTCTTTCTTTCATATGTGGTGCACAGTATTGTTGATGGGCGTTTATGACACACCGTCAACGGAAATGGGAAGATCTGGTCTGGGGTTGTCTATTTAACCCAAGTCATTTGGTATAATCTACCCTAACGGATTTTATGGATCTGTTAGCCAACTAAGATCCTAAAAAAACTAAAATATGTGGACTAATTAAATATACAACTCTAACAATCAACACTTTTATTACAAATGCTTAACTAACAGTTTTTATGTACAATAGTTATATACAACATACAAGGTTTAAGCAAAGCCTTGTGAAAATAATTGTTTTAAGATAATGGATCTAAACAAGATTAAATATAAACAAAATTATTCTATTACTCTAAATACCAAACTAATGAAGAATGAATGAATAACATTGTAAATGATATAATGAAAATAGACAAAGCAAATTAACGTTTAAATGATGCAATCACTATTGATTCACAAAGCAACAAATTAAATAAATAATAAGCTAACTAACCTCTCATTGATCATCAATACTAAGCTAAATTCATTTCTTTGTATTTGTATGAGCTCCTCTTAACCTGTGTCAAGTGTAAACCTATGACAAAAGTAAGCATAATACTTCCTGAAGAAATTCAAGGAAGTGTTTCATATTCTGGAGCGAGTTAATGACGACAGAAAGACAAATAATTATATAGCATGTGACCTTGAAATGTCCAATAACTGAAAATGAAAGAAATTCCAATTCTCAGGAATGGTGTTACCGACTATCTAGCATCAGATTTAAACTCAAAATACTTGAATAGATGATCAGTCACAGATATAAACTAAACCAAAAGATAATGAACATAAAGAAAGGCATGATATAAAACATTATGTGCAGAACTGACTAAAGTTAATTCGACACAGATAACATTTCACATCAAGAAATTACATGAGAAGACAATGGAAAAACACTGCACAGACTTCACATGACGAAAGCCCAAGAATAAATTGTTTTCTCATATAGTTTCAACAAAATATGTTCATCATATGGTCCAGGAAGAATTTTTGGGATAATAGACTCTTAAAGATTGAAAAAATCAATACATAAATGATAGCAATTAACCATGTATTGATAAAAAAGACTAAAGCTAATTTAAATCAATGCATAATCAATTACTCAAAGAATATGAAGATATTATAATGAAAATAAAACCATTTTACTCACAGGACAAAAGTCATTAAGCAATCTGGAATTTCATGTTCTTCTTCAAAAATACTCGTCCATTCTCCCAAAATTCCAACCATCCATTACTCCATATGAAAAGAAAAATAAAAAATTACAAAAGAAATAATAAACAAATAAGAAAGGATAAACATCCTCCTCTCAATTTCTTGGATCCCCATGGCTCTGAACTTTCTCATATATTTATACAATGAATGAACAGTCTGGGCGTCACTAATAATTTCTGCCACCTGAAATTTGTCTCGTAAAGAGACACAAATATATCTCAAATCGTGCATTTGTTTGGGACACTTCCCCTATGTAAGCTAAATGGGTCCATTCTAGAGATGGGTTTTGAACCGTTTCTTCAGATTCCTCATGGTCTGGCTGAAACAAGTCCTGCAAAATCATCTGTCTATTCTTGAACGCATTTCCAAATCTTATTTGTTGTTGCTCATAAATTATTTGCAACAATCCAATGTTATTTTTGGATCAATTATCTTGAACTTATTTAGATAATAAAATCAATTCATGATCATATCCGTACCAAATAACTGATAATAGAAACATGTGAAACAAAAAGAAACCAAATTAATAACCTAAAAATCGTGAATAAAACAAAATCCAAAACAATAAAATTAAAATGGATTTAAACTAACTATAAGTTCTAAATAAATATTTTTTATATTTTCTTGTCAAATATGATCTTAAAATTCTATAAGCTTCAAGTTGATGGAGAGGAGAAAAATATTAATTTTGGGTTTTCACAAAATCAAACAAATGATAGATCATTTTTTTTATTTTTTTTATTTTTTTTTATTATTTTGAAATGAGATGCAAACTGACAAAAGAATTTAATTAATTAAACCTACCAAATGATTTTGTGAAAATGATTGCTAATGAGAAAAAGATGAAAACATAATCATAATTTAAACAAAAGTAAAGAGTTGATAAAAAATAATGTTTTAGTTTAAATTAAGATTTCTATGTTCGTCTCTCCCTCATTCAAAATTGATCAAATGTGAACAAATGTCATAGAAACGATGTGTCACAATAAACGTTATTCCTGTAAAATCATTGTTATTAGTCCAAGCCTTCAACCAAGCCATTCTCATAACAGATAAATTCAATAAGGAAGAGGTAATAACAAACTCCCAAATTATGAAGCTCGTCCATCAACATCAAAACTTTGTAAAAAGAAAAACGGAATGGCATTTGAATTTCATGAAACTCAAACCAAACAAAAGAAAAGAATATAAACTCAAACCAACCTTGAAACAAAGCAAATCAATACCAATCCAATCAAGTCAAAGGAAAAAAAAAAATGAAGAATCCTAGTTAAATTTTGAGCGACCCTAGATTTTGACTAAAAATAAAGAAGGGGGTTGTTGGGCCCAACAAGTATTTCTTCAATGTGATCCACAGCACGGATATCATCTACCTCTTCCTCATCACTCTCCAAGCCTTCCCTCTCATCTACTACTCTTTTATTCCTATTGAGCTTATACTGGTAGGGTCTTCCACTGTGCGTCGTTCATGCCTTCTGCATAATTTCCTGGATCTCCTCTTGATCCATCATGATGGGATATTTCTCTTTACTGCACTCTCCTCTATCCATTTCCCCCTCCATCTCAAAACTTCCTCAGTGTTTCCCCTAACTCCCTCATGCACGCAGGGTAGTTTAGTTGTCTGATTCCATGTTTAATACCCCTTTATCATGCAATAATCTCTTGATTCAAGTGTACAACGACTTGATGTACCTTCCCCTTGGACCCTTAAGAAACTCATGTTTTGTTGCACTGTAATACTTCGATGTATCTACTGCAAACTCAGTGATATACCCCACTACAATGTTGTCCAGCTAGAAATCTATTGCGCGCGTGAATTTGTTATTCACCCTCTTCAACCACGTGATATTTTCTTATGTCCACTCCATTGATCTAACTCTATTCATCATATGGGTATCTTTCAACCATGTTATCCACTACTGCAATAGCATGGGAAACTCACTAAAGAAAATCTCGTGTATTTCGTTGAATACATATCTCTCCAAGTATTGTCTTGGCTTAAACCTGGACATTCTATTATCTTTGTGGGAAAACTCTAGTTCCTGAACTGTCAACCATCTTTCAATCTCCACTTTTGTGGGTTTCCAACCTAAAAACATCCCCTTTATTAAACCCTCACAATATACTACATGATACATCCCTTCCAATCTATTCTTATGTGTTCCAACCGACAACAAAACCATTGTTGGCTACTTTGGCCTGACCCAGGTTCTAACTATAGGATTACCAACAACCCCTCGACCATCGTCCCTTCTGGATACCAAAAGGCAAAAAAACACACAAAGTGCACTATGTAGTCTCACCCGAGATGGCTTCAATGGGTGGTCGCAAGACTCAGGTGTCTGCAACTATGGGATGGGATGTGTCTCTCTCTCAGAAGCATCAGATCTACTCAACAACTAGCTCACAAACCCTCATTTATTAAACCAGACCTAGTAGGACCTTAGCTCGGACCAATGACTCGACTATTTAAACAAACTTCATTGACCGTTATAAAAACATATACCAAATAACACATATTCATTTACTGCAACATAAGACTCGGATCTAAATACTAACTATGACATTCATCCATTTAGTGTTGTTCTATAGAGTTTGTCAACTCAACATTAGTGCGCGGTATTTTTCCATCTAGTGTTCTAATAGATATAACATATAACTTATTAAAGAAAATATAATCAGAAAGACTGCACGCATACACACATAACATATATATATACTATGGTTCACCCCTTCCTAGGCTACGTCCACAAAGGTTTGTCGATCTGGCTCTTTATTCATATTCATGCAAAATGTAGTGTTGGGCACTGTACAATTCTTTCGCCATTACATTCAATCTCCATAGATCGTGACAGTCAAAACTTAGGACTTCCTCTCCAATAGTTCCATCTCCATCACATGCACTCTCTACCCAACAACAATTGACAACAATCAACAACCAAACTTTCATAGTCTTAATACATTCTACTTATACAATAAAATGGGACAAATCCCTTACAAAAACCCTAACCCTAAGTGAGTTAGGTTTGCCCACATTCCCCTTGACTTAATCTTGGTTGGTCCACTATCCAATCGTTCTCCAAGTCGATGCTTGTCCACTTTCCAACTACTCTGCAGCAGTTTGTCCACTTTGTAACTACTTTTTTGGGCGTTGTTATTACTCTTTTTCTGGGGCGCTCCCTCTTTTCCAGCGTTGCTCTAATTCTTTCCCAGAATTGGCATGTGCCAACATATACCAAAGCTAATAACACCTCAAACCATAAAATTTGGCCCTCCAGCTTGAAATTTGGGCATCTTCCAACCCCAAAGGCTCGACATACTACTGACCCTATGTGAAGTCATGCTGACTGGTGCCACAGTCAGTAATGTGCCCGTGAATGACTTCCCACTACTGCCACACTCTGCATGACACTGCTCTGAGAATCACATATGTAACTCATCACTCCCTATTATGAGGGAAGTCCTTCTATACCACGCCAATCTTGTCCCTAAAATACTCAAACTTTATCTTCAATAAAGGCTTGGTCAACACATCGGCTATCTGCTTGTCTATAGAAACATATTGGAGCTTCACTACTCCCTTTTGTACCATGTATCAAGTATAATGGTACTTGATCTTGATATGATTTTAATTTTCATGAAACACTCGGTTCTCTGACAAATTTATGCAACTATGGTTGTCACAGAAGATACAAGTTACCTCCAACTCGAGATCAAACACCCTTGCAAGAAACTTCTGAAGCCACACAGCTTCGCAACTAGCTGAACATGTTGCTATATATTCTGCCTCAACCATACTTAGTTCCACACTAGCTTGTTTCATGTTAATCCATGAGATCATAGTTGATCCAAAACTAAAACAACATCATGATGTACTATTCTGATCTGTGACACTATCGTTCCAATCTAAATTAGCATAGCCTTGCAGTCTTATCTCACGATCTAAAACATATCTGAGTCCATAGTCAACTTTACCTTTCAGGTACCTCAACACGTGTTTTACCACCATCAAGCGAACACGTCTTAGCTCAACCATATATTGATTCAAAGTGTTTACCGTAAAACAAATATATGGCCTTGTGTTCATCAAACACATCAACGAACCAATCATCTGTCTATACATGGTGGAATCCATTGTCTTTGAAGATATATCACTAAACAAATTCAAGTTTTTCACCATTGGTGTAGGCATGGATTTATGATTCTGAATCTCTTCAGGATTTCTACAACATATTGTCCTTGGTTAAGGAAAATATCATCTAGTTTATGCCATACCTCTAGACCTAATAAATAATGCATCATACCCAGGTATTTCATCTCGAACTATGTGGAAAGATTCCTCTTACTCTCAATGATGAGCTTATCATCTCGTGTTAGAAACATGTCATCCACATATAACAGTAATATCATTGGTCCACCATCCACAACCTTGTATTAAATGTTGGAATCTGATTTACTCTTGGTAAATTCCAAGCTCATCAGAAAACTTTCAATTCTATCGTATCATGCCATGGGTGCTTTCTTCAATCCATACAAGGATTTATTCAACCTACACACATGTGACTACCTGTCATGTGTCTCAAAACCTTGTGGCTTCTCCACGTACACTTCCTCTTCTACTAGACCATTCAAAAAATTTATATTCACGTACATCTAGTGTACCTTCCATTTCATTATTGCATCTATCGCAAGTATATATCTAATCAGAGTGTATATTTCCATATGAGCAAATTTCTCCTCATATTATATTCCTTCTTTCTGGGAGAAAGTGTGTGCCACAAACCTTGCCTTATATTTCTCGATACTGCGATCAACGGAATGCTTTGTCTTGTAGATCCCTTTTGAAATCACCATTGTCTTCTCTTTTGGTCTTGGAACCACATCCTAAACATCATTATTCACAATGGACTAGTACTCCTAAATCATGGCATCCTTCCATACTTTATTTTCTACATCCTCTTCATAACAGGTAAGCTCTGTATCAATGATATCAATTAGTAATCCCATGTAGCTAGAATATGGTCGTGGCTTCTTACTTTCTCTAAAGTCCCATCTAGAGAACCATACTTATCTACATCCTAAATGATCTCCCAAGCCCAAGATGGTCTTCTCTTATTTGTAATCATATCTTAGGGTGGATCTATAGGTATCGGTGGTTCTATCATATCATGATATTTTGGAACATACTCTTCTGGTACAATTTCATTACCTGTATATTTATCTGTGAATCTAGGAGATTCAAGCTCCTCATCATAGACTTGTTTTGTATGATTTTTCCTCGATCTATTGAAGGCTACATCATCATTGAAGGTACCATATGTTGATGATTACAGTTGCGTGAGACATCCTCCAGGACACAGACCTGAGAGAGAGCCCTTGAGTTGGGTGTGTGGTTCCTATCTGAGACAGAACTGGAAAGTTATGTTGGCCTCCTCTATATATATATTTGAGATGATACTCCAGATTATTCTCTTGTGTAACGCAGTGAGAAAGAAGATCTGTTGAGTTGGACATGCCTGCGGCTGAGCACAGGTGAACGTGTGAAAACCCATGAGTTGGGTGCAACATTATGAGATAGAAATTAAATGATGTATTAGCCTCCTCTGAGAAGAGAGTTTAGATGATGAAATCCAGATGAATCTCATGTGTAATTCAATGAGAAAGAAGATCTGATGAGTTGGACGTGCCTGTGGATGAGCAAAGGTGAACATGATCCTAGTGTCTAAGCACGAATGAGTGTGGTTCTCCTGTGAGATGTAGTGAGATAGAGATATGGACATCCCTGTGGTTGAGCAAAGATGGATGTACCCCTAGTGGTTGAGAACTAGTGGGTGTATGAGATCCCTTTTTATATTTTTCAAGAGTCAGACTGACCTGTAACCCTATTTGTAATGTAAAGGGTACAGGTTGGCCGCACCTGAATGTAAAAGAGAATTAATGTAAAAGATAATTAATATGGTAATTATTAATTATATTATAAGTTATTGAGGTTAGCCCTGTAGTTCCAATAGACACTACTATTGACAGGTTCAATATAATATAAGTAAATGTAAATTCCTCGTTGAGGAATCATATCACAAGTGTGAGTTTGGAAATTTCAGCAAACAATTGTTCTTGGGAAAAGTGTGCACCTCTCTTAGGCACTAGTCTTCTAGGGTTTGTGAGTGCCCTCTTGTGTGCTAGGTATTTATAGTGGTGGAGGTATTTCTCTTGAATAATATAACAAAGGATTGGTTGGGTTTTCTTCCCTTGTTGAGCAGGGTTTCCCACAATACTTCTTGGGTACTTCTGCATGGTGTTTCTTCTTGTGATCTTGGTTGTTGCAACAAATTTGTCTATGGTTTAAGTAAAATGCTAAAATAGAATGAAATTCATACTTAAGCCTAGATCATTGAAAAATCAGCATGGTATCAGAGCATAGGTCTTGAAGAACCCATTGCACAAACATTAAAGCAGTCGTCCTCCCTCTTCTGCAATATTGTAAGGCCCTCTAGGGTTTCTGCAAAATATGTACGGTCCTCTCTTGTTTGGCATTTTCAGCACTTCACACTTGGATGTTGGGGCTGAAATTTGGATAGGAGGGTACAGACTCCTTCAGCACACCTCCAGAAGCTCTTAAAGTGAAATTCTGAGAATTTGTGATTTTTGGCCCTAGGGTTTCTAGGGTTCCGCAAATTTTTGTATATTTATGGTTTTAGGGTTTCTGCAGCTCTTTCAAGAAGCCTTTAAGATTACTTGTGTTATTCTGACTTTCAAGGCTTATTGTTGGTAGTCATAAGCCCAACAAAACCTAAAGTTGCTAGCCTAGCCTAGACGTTAGGTTTTCTATCCCAATTGACAAAGGTTTGTGAAGAATCTAAAAATATGATGAACAAAACTATGAAAGAAGATAAGCTTGATGGATCAAGAAAATTCAAGTTCCTGGAAGACAAGACTTCAGAGGAAGACATATTGTGGGTGATACAAAAAGGTTTACCAGAGACAACTATCAATGAATGGAAGGAAGATGATGTCAAGATAAGGAAGCCAGTCATCTACTCAAGCCCTTACATTGAAGGGCCAGCTTCAAAATAACAAAGATGAAAAAAGGTGACACTGTGACTATATTCTTCATAAAGATATCAGAGGATAGAGATCAACGAGGTGCCATTAGAGAAATCATATCAGCATCCTCATGTATGCACTTGTATATATTATTTGTATCATTGTCATGAGGAAAATTGTAGGAGGAAGGAACCTTTGTTGAAGTCATGGATCCAGAGGGATCTCAGTGCATTTAGAGGAACAACACACTGGAAGTGAAGACTCCATGTTTGATTTTTTTAATTATCATTCCTCTAACCTACATTTCTAAACATGTTACATTACAAATAGGTGTTGTAGCTGTGACAACAATCCTTAAATTGTTTTGATCTTAGAGATGTACTCATTATTCTCCTTTAAGAGATATTATTGTTTTGTTTCATTTTGTTTGTTCTCTTGTTTCAGGCAGGTTAACAATAAAGGAATATGGTTATACTTCATACTTCAAAGGGATTCAAAAACATTTGAGAAGGTGGAAGAACAGAACCATCATTAAGGAAATCAATGCAATAATACATGATCAGAATATTTATATGATTTTGTGGGTAGAAGCATGAATGACACAGTATATGAGTCCTCACCATATTTTGAAGAACAAAAAGAAGCCTTCACCGGAGTGAAGCCCAACATTGAACACTCTAGGATATTCTGGTGCATAATGTATTTTTCATGTACCCAAAGAGAAAAGGTCTAAGCTAGACCCTTCAGGGAGAAAGGATACATTTATGAGATAACAGTGAATCTTTGAAGACATATCAGATCTACATCCCTGGTCAGAGACAGATTGAGTCTAGCAGAGATGTTTCTTTTGAAGAAGAGATGGCCCTTCAAAGATCCATATAATATCATATGGATATTGACAGAGAGACAATATCTTCTCCCCCTTCAACAGTTTAAAGGGAGACAGACATTATTCCAGGTAATCCATTTTCTCCAGTTGATATGCCCACAGATATTGCAATAGGTCATAAATGGCCTACCTAGGCTCGACAAACTCTGTAGGAGGCATAGGAACACACAATCCCCTCAAGTCACATCCCGAGAAAGCAAAGAGATTTTTTGAGCTACTCTTCAGCCATGAGCCACATCATTGATTATGAGCCTTCTTGACATGGAGAAGCGACAGCTGAACAGGTATGGCAAGTTTCCATGCCAAGAAGAATACCAGTATACCTTAAAGAATGATGTATAAGATATTTTTCAGAGACCAGAAGGGAAGTATGTCGTGACTTCCAAGTGAATCTATAAGATCAAGCATGCAGCTGATGGAAGTGTCGAGAAATACAAAGTGATATTTGTAGCGAGAGGATTCCCACAAACAGAGGAGTTGTCTATGATGAGACACTTGATCCAGTAATCCCTATACACTTTCATCTGTACTACCATCCATGAGTTGGAAACCACATCAAATGGATGGATTCTTGATGAGTTAGGTTTCAACAAGAGTGTTGTTGATCCAAACCTACATTATTACATTATTGGTGATGAGAGCCTAATTTTGGTGACTTATTCAGGAAGCCTTATTGTTGGATGCAAGCATGCATTGGCTTTTGACTTTGAGATAAAGGACCTTGGAATGATGCACTACTTCTTGGGACTAGAAGAGGACTGATGAGATTTTCCTATGTCAAGGAATATATACAGTGAGGATATTAAAGAAGTTCAATACAAAAGAATGAAAATCCATGCCTACATCGATGGTGATGAATTTGAAGAAAATTAATGTTGATAATACAAACGAGATTGATGCACAACTAATTGGATCACTGATGTATATGGTTAAAACAAGACCCGATATATGTTATTAAGTGAATTTACTTAGTCAACTCATGAGACAAATGAGACAAAACTCACTAGACATCAGCGAAACATGTATTGAGATGTCCTGATCTAGATGGATATCGGTGGCCACCCACCTCTTCCAACCAGCTCAAAATAGTTTTCTAACAATTTTGGCAATTTACTATTTTTAGTAGTTTTAACTTACGGGGCCATTTTGAGGGCCTAAATGAAGATTTTTCAGGATCAATATCCTTAATAATAGTCATGGCCATGATTGATCCCCCAAAATGAATCTCCTCAATGATACCTTTCCAATGGGCTATCACACGCCTAAAACAGAGATTGTATGCAAAATTTACGACCCTAGGAAGTTGATGTAATAACTTACCCAAACGAGGCCCACATGACTTTTGGAACTTCATCTCCTAGGGTTAGGTTTTTGGATGTCTAGGGTTTTTGGCATTCTTTTTCATTGTAAAAATTCCTTCAGAGCCTCATTGTAATCTTCTTCTTGCGAATGCGCGCATCCGTCACATCTCTTCTCAGAGATAAGCCACCACCATTCCAGCAAGCTTGTTTCCGCTGCATTTTACAGTTTCAGCTTATTTTGTTATTGAATAGAAAACCAATTTTACAGTATCTTTGTTATATTGTGTTAAGCACCTGTTAATAATCTATATTCATTTCGTTATGCTCATAAAATCTGGATCAGTGGTATCATAGCGGTCTGCTCCTTATCGTCTTAATGCATGTCCCCAACGAGGTCGGAGTACAAAGAGTTGGGTCTCGAGCTTGTTTCTCTTGAGGACAGAAGCTCTCGCAATGCAGGGCAGCTCCTGCACCAAGGAAAGTGGCTCACCCAATGCCAAATTCAACAGAAATTTCCTCATCTGATGGGGGACCTCAAGGCAATGGAGACCATTGCTTCCTAAGGAGGTATTATTGATCCAGATGGTTATCGGTGGCCACCCACCTCTTCCAACTGGCTCGAAATAGTTTTCTGACAATTTTGGCAATTTACTATTGTTAGCAGTTTTAACTTTCGTGGCCATTTTGAGGGCCTAAATGAAGGTTTTTCAGGATCAAACTCCTCAATGATAACCAAAAGCATGATTGAGCCCCCAAAATGAATCTCCTCGACGATAAATTTCCAATGGGCTATCACACGCCTAAAACAGAGATCGTATGCAAAAGTTACATCCCTGGGAAGTTGATGTACGAACTTACCCAAACGGGGCTGACATGACTTTTGGCGCTTCATCTCCTAGGGGTAGGTTTTTGGATGTCTAGGGTTTTTCAAATTCTTGTTTATTGTAAAAATGCCTTCAGAGCCTCATTGTAATCTTCTTCTTATGAATGCGCACAGTCGTCACATCTCTTCTCAGAGATAAGCCGCCACCATTCCAACAAGCTTGTTTCCGCTGCATTTTACAGTTTCAGCTTATTTTGTTATTGAATAGAAAACCAATTTTACTATATCTCTATTATTTTGTGTTAAGAACCTGTTAATAATCGATATTCATTTTGTTCTGCTCATAAAATCTGGATCAGTGGTATTAGAGCGGTTTTCTCCTTTTCGTCTTAATGCATGTCCACAACGAGGTCGGAGTACAAAGAGTTGGGTCTCGAGCTTGTTTCTATTGAGGACAGAATCTCTCGCACGCCCAAGCAACCTCTCATGGTAGGAGAAAACAAATATGACAGGATAGGAGATCCTTTCAAATTGTTGATTGAGGAAACCCTCACGCAACAGAGGAACAAGATGATGGATAGTTTCGCGCAAATCCTTTGGCAGCTACCAATAGGCGACGCATCTTATTCAAACGAAGGCGTCGCCCCCTTCAAGGTAAAAATAAACTTCGATATTCCTATATTTGAAGGTCAAATAGACACAGATGTTGTAGACAAGTGGTTGAATCTACTAGAAGGGTATTGTTTTGTCCATAACTTTTCGAATAGAGAAAAGATTACTTTTGCGCTCCTCAAAGTCGTTCCCCATGTCAAATATTGGTGGGAAACTTTCTGTGAGCAAAAGGAAACAGAGGAAACCTCATTATTTTTAGTCACGGAAACCTCATTATTTTCAGTCACGGCCACTTGGGAATCCTTTAGGGATGCTATTAAGGAACAATACTACCCTGTCAAAAGTTATGACGACCTGTATACCAAATGGACCACACTGCGGCAAGAAAAAAACCAAGCAGTGCCAGATTTCATAAATATCTTCCATACCTTGCACACCAAGTTGGGTATCAAAGATTCAGAGCGACATATGGTGCTCAAGTATCGCGGTGCTCTGCATAGGTACATCCAAACTGAAATGGAATTTCTGTACATCTCATCCTTGGGCGCGGCCTACCGATATGTTGTCAAAATCAAGCAGAAGCTCAAACAAAAGACGTGGCAATTTGGGCATGGGAACCCCTCACAACAAAAGTCAGGAAAGGGAGGCCCGAACCCATAGAACAAAGGATAGAGAAAATATGGATAGTATCAGGACAACCAATCCAAGCCGCAAGAAAATAAGGACACGGGAAAGACAAGGAAAGATATTGGGAAGTGGTGCGACTTCCATAAAATCCCTTGGCATAACATTGTTGACTGCCACTCAAAGCATTCATTACTGGTTGAAGTGAAAGCCTCTAAATCAGATGCGGATTCTAACACTGAGAAAGAATAAGAAATGGGAAGATGAATCATTGACATGGAACCCAATGCCATCATTGCTACCACCAAGCTCCAGCCTAGTGAACCAGACGAGCCAGAAGAAGGAGATCACCTCTTCCATTCACATATTTGGGTAAAAGTCACCCCACTGCACTTCATCATTGATAGTAGTATCCAGAAGAACCTCATCTCAGCAGAGGTCATCAAGCGGCTTGCCCTGCCAACAACGCTGCACCCACAATCCTACACCATTGGATGGCTCCTCCAAGGAAGCGATCTCTGCATCAGCCAACAGTGTCGACTGTCGTATGGCATCAAGCCCTTCAAAGACAAGGTATTATGTGATGTTCTCCTCTCGAAGTTTGTGATGTTATTTTGGGCCAACCTTATTTATGGAAACATCATGTTGTATATGAATCTAGGCCTCGCAGTGTTATTATTACTTTGAACAGGAAATCATACAGGATACCAGAGGCAGTCCCACCTAGTGTTATTTCCTTTATCTATGATAAGCAATGCAGGAAGGTCATCTCTCAGACGGAGAAGTTTTTCTTCTTCATGATTCTCTCTTAGAATAAGCGAAATATCATAGCCACATCCAGGATCTCTACAGTTGACCTCTCCACATAGTAGAAGAAATTAGATAAGGTCATGGAAGAATACTCAGATATCTTCTCCTCACCTACAGGGGTACCTCTGCACTGTCAGGTCAAACACCCCATTGATCTGACCCTTGGCGCACCGCTGCCAAATGGGTTAGTCTATTGTCATTCTTTATTAGAGAATGAGGATATCAAACGATACATCCAAGAACTGCTCCACAAGGGGCACATCCGTCCCAGCTCATTATCTTGTGGGTGCCCAATCGTGCTGGTATAGAAGAAAGATGGAACCTGGTGACTCTATATTGAATACCGAACTCTAAATAAAATCACAATCAAAAACTGGTACCTGATTCCCCGAATCGACGACCTCCTTGATCAAATCATGGGGGCCAAATACTTCAGTAAGATTGATCTGAAGTCTGGCTACCACCAGGTCCTGATAGAACAGATAGATGTATGGAAGACCGCCTTCGAGACAAAGGAAGGGCTTTTTGAATGGTTGGTCATGCCCTTTGGTTTGAAAAATGCTCCAGCCACTTTCATGAGGATGATGGATGATATCCTGTGACCATTAACCAATAATTTTGTAGTGGTGTATCAGGATTACATTATAATTTACAGCAAGACTTGGGTCAAACACTTGCAGCATATTCAACAGGTTTTGCACACCCTGTGGTAGTACAACCTATACACCAACTTGGAAAAATGTTACTTCAGCATGGATAGGGTCCATTACCTGGGCTACATCATTGATCAGCATGGCATACATGTGGATCTAGCCAAGATCCAAGTCATTCATGACTGGTCAACCCCAACAACACTCACTGAGCTTCGGAGCTTCTTGGGCCTTACCAATTTCTATCGCAGGTTTGTGTTGGGATTATCCCATATTGCATGGGCCCTCAAACAAATAAACACAGGTGCTGGTAAGGAGAAATTTGTGTGGGGCCAGTCCCAACAACGAGCGTTGGATGATTTGAAGTAGCACTTGTGCTCAGCTCCAGTACTTTCACTACCAGACCTGCAGCATCCCTTTGAAATCGATAAAGATGCTTTAGACTATGTTGTGGGCATCGTTCTCACTCAGCCCGGCCACCTCGTGGCCTATCATAGTGAGACATTGTCAGATACTGTCTGTAATACCCTACTTACGACAAAGAAATGTACTCCATTATACAAGCCTGCTTCCAGTGGAGACATTACATTCTTGGGAAGGAGATAGTCATCCATAGTGATCATAAGCCAATGCAGTTCATGCAGACACAGGGAAAATTGTTGAATCACCGCCATCAAAAGTGGTCCACATACTTGCAACAATTCACCCTCAACGTCAAGTATAAAACAGGAAGCACCAATCGCGTCATCGATTGCCTCAGCAGACCGCCAATTGCGGCACTCACCATGGTGCTAGACTCTTTCGGCCATGAGACATATGGATGGCCCCAACTCTATGAGACAAACCCTAACTTCGCCACCACCTACCAAATGTTAGGTCCAAACGCAGTTGTCGATAATTTCCATCTTCAGGATGGGTTGTTGTGTCATCTGGGCCATATCTATGTTCCGTCAAGTGAGCGAGCGAAGCTGATCTAGGAAGCCTACTCCAATCGGGTGGTAGGACACTTTGTCATCGAAAATATAGTGGCGATGCGACAGAAACATTTCTACTGGCTGAAACTTCGACAGGAGGTCAGCAAGTATATCATGTCCTGCACTACCTACGCTATTGCCAAATCGACCACTAAGAAACAAGGATTGTACACCCCTCTTCCTACTCCTGACAGGCCATGGGAATCCATATCAATGGACTACATGTCGGGCCTCCCATCCACCAAGTGGGGAAATGACTGTGTTTTTGTGGTTGTTGATCACTTTTCTAAGATGGTGATTCTTGTTGCCTTCAAGAAGAGCATCACAGTAGAGGCCACTACCAAACTCTTCTTTGAATGAGCCTAGGTACATTTTGGAATCCCATAAACCATTGTCTCAGATCAGGATAGTCGATTTCTCAGCACATTCTGATCGAGCCTCTGGTCATTGTTGGACACCAAGCTCACCAAATCCATGGCCTTCCCCTAGACAGATGGAAAAACTGAGGTTGTAAATCGATGATGGTGCATATCCTTCTCATGTATAATTCAAAGCACCCTCGCACATGGGATAAGAGCCTTCCCTATGTCCAGCATAGCTACAACTGAGCCCTGCATAGCTCAACCGACCACATCCCCTTTCAGGTGGGGTTGGGATTCCAACCATTGGGTCTCATAGATGTTGCACTTCCCCTTGCGTCACCTCGACCGACTCATCTCCTGCTCCAACTGAAGCTGACAAAGACACCTGGTTCATTGAGCGGATCCAGCACATTCGCCAGCAAGTTTAGGATATCCTATAGAATTCCAATGACAAGTACAAATAGTGCCATGATCAACATCGGGTGCCACATAAGTTTCAGGTGGGCGACAAAGTTTGGTTGCACTTGCAGAAAGAACACCTTACAGAACCCCATCAGAAGCTTCTCCCACTTTGTTATGGGTCGTACACTACCACCAAGTCCAAGGGGGATAATGATTTTGAGATCAACATTCCTCCCTTCCTTGGCCTGCACCCAGTGTTCAATGTGGATCTCCTTCGCCCTTATTTCCCACCATTATTGGACACCTCAGAAGTAGTAGAACAGCTGACACCAACAGAGCTCAACCTTGACTACATACAACAGGCATCCAATTATCGTATTGTGGACACACATACTAAGGGCACTGGACAAAAAAGGATCCATCTTTATCGAGTCGTCGAAGCAAGGCAGCTCCTGCACCAAGGCAAGTGGCTCACCCGGGGCCAAATTCAGCAGAAATGTCCTCATCTGATGGGCGACCTCAATGCAATGGAGACCATTTATTCCTAAGGGAGGATTTATCCATATGGATATCAGTGGCCACGCACCTCTTCGAACTAGCTCAAAACAGTTTTCTGACAATTTTGGCAATTTACTATTTTTATTAATTTTTACTTCTGGGGACATTTTGAGGGCCTAAATGAAGGTTTTTCAGGTTGGATCTCCTTAATAATGGCCAAAGGAATTATTGAGCCCTCAAAATTAATCTCCTCAATGATACCTTTCCAACGGGCTATCACACGCCTAAAACGGAGATCGTATGCAAAAGTTACGACCCCGGGAAGTTGATGTACTAACTTACCCAAACGGGGCCCACACGACTTTTGGCGCTTCATCTCCTAGTGTTAGGTTTTTGGATGTATAGGTTTTTGGGCATTCTTGTTTATTGTAAACATGCCTTCAAAGCCTCATTGTAATCTTCTTCTTGTGAATGTGCGCAACTGTCACATCTCTTCTCATAGATAAACCGCCACCATTCCAGCAAGATTGTTTCCGCTGCATTTTACAGTTTCAGCTTATTTTGTTATTGAATAGAAAACCAATTTTATTGTATCTCTGTTATTTTGTGTTAAGCACCTATTAATAATCTGTATTCATTTCGTTCTGCTCATAAAATTTGGATCAGTGGTATCAGACCGGTCTGCTCCTTGTCGTCTTAATGCATGTCCCCAACGAGGTCGGAGTACAAAGAGTTGGGTCTCGAGCTTGTTTCTCTTGAGGACAGAAGCTCTCGCATGCCCGAGCATGGGATAGGAGATCATTTCAAACTATTCATTGAGGAAACCCTCACGCAACATAGGAACGAGATGATGGATAGTTTCGTGCAAATCCTTCAGCGGCTACCAATAGGCGACGCATCTTCTTCGAACGAAGGCATCACCCCCTTCAAGGTACAAATAAACTTCGATATTCCTATATTTGAAGGTCAAATATACGTAGATGCTATAGACAAGTGGTTGAATCTACTAGAAGGGTAATTTTATGTCCATAACTTTTCGAATAGAGAAAAGATTACTTTTGCACTCCTCAAAGTCGTTCCCCGTGTCAAAGATTGATGGGAAACTTTCTGTGAGCAAAAGGAAACAGAGGAAACCTCATTATTTTCAGTCACAGCCACCTAGGAATCCTTCAAGGATGCTATTAAGGAACAATACTACCCTGTCAGAACTTATGACGACCTGTATACCAAATGGACCACACTACGACGAGAAAGAAACCAAGCAATGCCAGATTTCATAAATATCTTCCATACCTTGCGCACCAAGCTAGGTATCAAATATTCGGAGCGACATCTGGTGCTAAAGTATCGCGGTGCTCTGCATAGATACATCCAGACCAAAATGGAATTTTTGGATATCTCATCCTTGGGCACGGCCTACCGATATGCCGTCAAAATCAAGCAGAAGCTCAAACAAAAGACGCGGCAATTTGGGCCTGGGAACCCCTCACAACAAAAGCCGGGAAAGGGAGGCCCCAACCCACAGAACAAAGGATAGAGCAAAGATGGATAGTATCATGACTATCAATCCAAGCCACAAGCAAAGAAGGACACCGAAAAGACAAAGAAAGATACCGAGAAGTGGTGCGACTTCCATAAGAGCCCTTGGCATAACACTGCTGACTTCCGCTCAAAGCAGTCATTGGTGGACGAAGTGAAAGCCTCTGAATTAGATGCAAATTCTGACTCTGAGCCAGAACCAGAAAGGGGAAGACGAATCATTGATGCAGAACCCAGTGCCACCGTTGCTACCACCAAGCTCCAGCCTAGTGAACCAGACGAGCCAAAAGAAGGAGAGTGCCTCTTCCATTCACAGATGCGAGTAAAAGGAACCCTGCTACACTTCATCATTGATATCAGTAGCCAAAAGAACCTCATCTCAGGAGAGGTCGTCAAGCGGCTCACCCTGCCAACAACGTCACACCCACAACCCTACACCATTGGATGGTTCCGCCAAGGAAGTGATCTTCGCATCAGCCAGCAATGTCGACTGTCGTACGACATCAAGCCCTTCAAAGACGAGGCATTATGTGATGTTTCTCCTCTCGAAGTTTGTGATGTTATTTGGGGCCAACCTTATTTATGGAAACATCATGCTATATATGAGTCTATGCCTCACAGTGTTATTATTACTTTGAACAGGAAATTGTATAGGATACCCAAGGCAGTCCCACCTAGTGTTATTTCCTTGATCTCTGCTAAGCAATGCAGGAAGGTCATCTCTTAGACGGGGAAGTTTGTCTTCTTCATGATTTTCTCTCAGAATAAGTGAAAGATCACAACCACATCCAAGGTCTTTGTGGCCGACCTCTCCACACAAAAGAAGCAAGTAGATAAGGTCATGGACGAATACTCGGATATCTTCTCCTCACCTATAGGGGTACCTCTGCCTTGCCAGGTCAAGCACCCCATCGATCTGACCCCCGGGGCATCGCTGCCCAATGGGAAAGTCTATCGTCGTTCTTTTTTATAGAATGAGGAGATCAAGCGATAGATCCAAGAACTTCTCCACAATGGGGCACATCCGTCCCAGCTCATCACCTTGCGGGAGCCCAATCGTGCTGGTTAAAAAGAAATATGGAACCTGGCAACTTTGTATTGATTACTGGGCTCTGAATCAAATCACAGTCAGAAACCAGTACCCGATTCCCCGAATCGATGACCTCCATGATCAACTAATGGGGTCCAAATATTTCAGTAAGATTGATCTGAAGTCTGGCTACCACCAAGTCCCGATAGAACAGACAGATGTATGGAAGACCGCCTTCAAGTCAAAAGAAGGCATTTTTGAATGGTTGGTCATGCCCTTTGGTTTGACAAATGCTCCAGCCACTTTCATGAGGATGATGGACGATATGCTATGACCATTAACCAATAATTTTGTAGTGGTGTATCTGGATGGCATTCTAATTTACAGCAAGACTTGGGCTGAACATTTGCATCATATTCAGCAGGTTGTACACACCCTGCGGCAGCACAAGCTATATGCCAACTTGGAAAAATTCTCCTTCGGCATGGACATGGTCCATTACCTGGGATACATAATTTATCAACATGACGTACATGTGGATCCGTCCAAGATCCAAGTCATCCAGGACTGGCCAGCCCCAACAACACTCACTGAGCTTCGAAGCTTCTTGGGCCTTGCCAATTTCTACCGCTAGTTTGTGTTGGGATTCTCCCATATTGCATGGGCCCTCAGCTAAATAAACAGGGGTGGTGGTAAGGCGAATTTTGTGTGGGGACGGTCCCAACAACAAGCATTCGATGATTTCAAACAGCGCTTATGCTCAGCCCCAATACTTTCACTACCAAACCTGCAGCATCCCTTTGAAATCGAGACAGATGCTTCAGACTATGTTGTGGGCGTCGTTCTCACTCAGCCCAGCCACCCCATGGCCTATCATAGTGAGACACTGTCAGATACTATTTGTAAGTACCCTACTTATGACAAAGAAATGTACTCCATTGTACAAGCCTATTGCCAGTGGATACATTACATTCTTGGGAAGGAGACAGTCATCCACACTGATCATAAGCCACTGCAGTTCATGCAGACACAGGAAAAATTGCAGAATGACTGCCATCAAAAGTGGTACACCTACTTCCAGCAATTCCACCTCAACATCAAGTATAAAACAGGAAGCACCAATAGCATCTTCGATTTCATCAGCAGATCACTAGTCGTGGCACTCACCATGGTGCTAGACTCTTGTGGCCATGAGACATCTGGATGGCCCCAACTCTATGAGACTGACCGTAACTTCGCCACCACCTACCAAATGTTGGGTACAAATGCAGTTGTCGATAATTTCCATCTTCAGGATGGGTTTTTGTGTCATCTGAGCCATATTTGTGTTCCATCAAGTGAGCGAGCAAAGTTGATCTAGGAAACCCACTCCAGTCGAGTGGCAGGACACTTCGGCGTCGAAAAGACAGTGGCGATGCTACAAAAACATTTCTGGCCGAAACTTTGACAGGAGGTCAGCAAGTATATTGGGTCCTGCACTGGCTGTGCTATTGCCAAACCGACCACTAAGAAGCAGGGCATTTACACCCCTCTTCCTACTCCTGGCAGGCCATGGGAATCCATATCAATGGACTACATGTCGGGCCTCCCGTCCACCAAATGGGGAAATGACTGTGTTTTTGTGGTTGTTGATCGCTTTTCTAAGATGGTGATTCTGGTTCCCTACAAGAAGAGCATCACAGCAGAGGCCATTGCCAAACTCTTCTTTGAACGAGTCTAGGTACATGTTGGAGTCCCACAAACCATTGTCTCAAATCGAGATAGTCGATTTCTTAGCACATTCTGGTCGAGCCTCTGGTCATTACTGGACACCAAGCTCACCAAATCCACGGCCTTCCACCCCCAGATAGATGGCCAAACCGAGGTTGTAAATCGAATGATTGTGCATATCCTTCACATGTATAATTCAAAGCACCTTCTCACATGGGATGATAGCCTTCCCTATGTCCAGCATAGCTACAACCGAGCCCTGCATAGCTCAACTGGCCACAGCCCCTTTCAAGTGGGCTTGGGATTCCAACCATTGGGTCCCATAGATGTTGCACTTCCCCTTGTGGTCACCTCGACTGACTCGTCTCCTGCTCCAACTGAAGCTGACAAAGCCACCCGGTTCATTGAGTGGATCCATCACATCCACCAGCAGGTTCAGGATATCCTACAGAAGTCCAATGACAAGTACAAACAGCGCCATGATCAACATCAGGTGCCACATAAGTTTCAGGTGGGCGACAAAGTTTGGTTGCACTTGCAGAAAGAATGCCTTACAAGACCCCATCGGAAGCTTCACCCACTCCATTATGGGTCGTACACTATCACCAAGGTCGTCGGGGATAATTATTTTGAGCTCAACATTCCTCCCTTCCTTGGCCTGCACTTAGTGTTCAATGTGGATCTCCTTCACCCTTCTTTCCCACCATTATTCGACACCTTAGAAGTAGTAGAACAACTGACACCAAGAGAGCTCAATCTTGATTGCATACAAAAGGAATCCAATGATCATATTGAGGACACACGGACCAATTTCACTCGACAACAAAGGATCCATCTTTATCGAGTCGTCAAAGCAAGACAGCTCCTGCACCAAGGCAAGTGGCTCACCCAGGGCCAAATCCAGTAGAAATTTCCTCATGTGATGGGGGACCTCAATGAAATGGATACCATTGCTTCCTAAGGAGGTAGGATTGATCCATATGGATATCGGTGGCCACCCACCTCTTCCAACTGGCTCAAAACAGTTTTCTGGCAATTTTAGCAATTTACTATTTTTAGCAGTTTTAACTTTCGGGGCCATTTTCAGGGCCTAAATGAAGGTTTTTCGGGATCAAGCTCCTCAATTATTGAAAAAGAAATGATTGAGCCCCTAAAATGAATCTCCTTGACGATACATTTCCAACGGGCTATCACACGCCTAAAACGGAGATTGTATGCAAAAGTTACGACCCCGGGAAGTTGATGTACTAACTTACCCAAACAGGGCCCACATGACTTTTGGTGCTTCATCTCCTAGGGTTAGATTTTTAGATGTCTAGGATTTTTGGCATTCTTGTTTATTGTAAAAAGTCCTTCAGAGCCTCATTGTAATCTTCTTCTTGTGAATGCGTGCAACTGTCACATCTCTTCTCAGAGATAAGCCGACACCATTCCAATAAGCTTGTTTCCGTTGCATTTTACAGTTTCATCTTATTTCGTTATTGAACAGAAAAATAATTTTACTGTATCTCTGTTATTTTATGTTAAGCACCTATTAATAATCTGTATTCATTTCGTTATGATCATAAAATCTAGATCAGTGGTATCAGAGCAGTCTGCTCCTTGTCGTCTTAATGCATGTCCCTAATGAGGTCGAAGTACAAAGAGTTGGGTCTCGAGATTGTTTCTCTTAAGGATAGAAGCTCTCGCATGCCCAAGCGACCTCTCATGGCAGGAGAAAATAAATATGACAGGATAGGAGATCCTTTAAAATTGTTGATTGAGGAATCCCTCACGCAACAGAGGAACGAGATGATGGATAGTTTCACGCAAATCCTTCGGCAACTACCAACAGGCGACGCATCTTCTTCGAACAGAGGCGTCGCCCCCTTCAAGGTACAAATAAACTTCAATATTCCTATATTTGAAGGTCAAATAGACACATATGTTGTATACAAGTGGTTGAATCTAATAGAAGGGTATTTTTCTATCCATAACTTTTCAAATAGAGAAATGATTACTTTTGCGCTCCTCAAAGTCGTTCCCCATGTCAAATATTGGTGGGAAACTTTCTGCGAGAAAAAAGAAACAAAGGAAACCTCATTATTTTCAGTCACAGCCACCTTGGAATCCTTCAGGGATGATATGAAGGAACAATACTACCCTGTCGGAAGTTATGACGACTTGTATACCAAATGGACCACACTGCGGCAAAAAAGAGACCAAGCAGTGCCAGATTTCACAAATATCTTCCATACCTGGAGCACCAAGCTAGGTATCAAAGATTCAGAGCGGCATCTGGTGCTCAAGTATTGTGGTGCTCTGCATATACACATCAAGACTAAAATGAAATTTCTGTACATCTCATCCTTGGGTGCGGCCTACCGATATGCCGTCAAAATCGAGCAGAAACTCAAACAAAAGATGTGGCAATTTGGGCCTGGGAACCCCTCACAACAAAAGTCGGGAAAGGGACGCCCCAACCCACAAAACAAAGGATAGAGAAAATATGGATAGTATCAGGACAACCAGTCCAAGCCGAAAGCAAAGAAGGACACCGGAAAGACAAAGAAAGATACTGGGAAGTGGTGCGACTTCCATAAGAGCCCTTGGCATAACACTGCTGACTGCTGCTCAAAGAAGTCATTGATGGTCGAAGTGAAAGCCTCTGAATAAGATGAGGATTCTGAATCTAAGCAAGAACTAGAAAGGGGAACATGGAACCCAGTGACATCGTTGCTACCACCAAGCTCCATCCTAGTGAACCAGATGAGCCAGAAGAAGGAGAGTGCCTCTTCCATTCACAGATGTGGGTAAAAGTCACCCCGTTGCACTTCATCGTTGATAGCGGTAGCCAAAAGAACCTCATCTCAGGAGAGGTCGTCAAGCATCTCACCCTGCCAACAATGCCACACCCACAACCCTACACCATTGGATGGCTCCGCCAAGGAAGCGATCTTCGCATCAGCCAATAGTGACGACTGTCGTACAGCATCAAGCCCTTCAAATATGAGGTATTATGTGATGTTGCTCCTCTCAAATTTTGTGATGTTCTTTTGGGCCAACCTTATTTATGGAAACGTCATGTTGTATATGAGTCTAGGCCTCGCAGTGTTATTATTACTTTGAACATGAAATTTTATATGATACCCGAGGCAGTCCCACCTAGTGCTATTTCCTTGATCTCTACTAAGCAATGCATGAATGTCATCTCTCGGACGGGGAAGTTTGATTTCTTCGTGATTCGCTCTCACAATAAGCAAAATATCACAGCCACATCCAGGGTCTCTGCGGTCGACCTCTCCACATAGCAGAAACAAGTAGATAAGGTCGTGGAAGAATACTCGGATATCTTCTCCTCACCTATAGGGGTACCTCTGCACTGCCAGGTCAGGCACCCCATCGATCTGACCCCCGACACATCACTTCCCAATGGGCCAGTCTATCATCGTTCTTTGTTAGAGAATGAGGAGATCAAGCGATAGATCCAAGAACTTCTTCACAAGGGGCACATCCATCCCAGCTCATCACCTTGCGGCATCCCAATCATGCTGGTACAGAAGAAAGATGGAACCTGGTGACTCTGTATTTATTACCAGGCTCTGAATAAAATCACAGTCAGAAACCGGTACCCGATTCCCCGAATCGACGACCTCCTTGATCAACTCATGGGGGCCAAACACTTCAATAAGATTGATCTAAAGTGTGGCTACCACCAGTTCCCGATAGAATAGATAGATGTATGGAAGACCGCCTTCAATTCAAAGGAAGGCCTTTTTGAATGGTTGTTCATGCCCTTTGGTTTGACAAATGCTCCAGCCACTTTTATGAGGATGATGGACAATATCCTGTGACCATTCACCAATACTTTTGTAGTGGTGTATCTGGATGACATTCTAATTTATAGCAAGACTTGGCCTGAACACTTGCAGCATATTCAGTAGGTTCTGCACACCCTACGGGAGGACAAGCTATACGCCAACTTGGAAAAATGCTCCTTCGGCATGGACAGGGTCCATTACCTGGGCTACATCATTGATCAACATGGCTTACATGTGGATCCAACCAAGATCCAAGTCATCCATGACTGGCCAACCCCAACAACACTCACTAAGCTTCGGAGATTCTTGGGCCTTGCAAATTTCTACCGCAGGTTCGTGTTGGGATTCTCCCATATTGCATGGGCCCTCGGCCAAATAAACAGGGGTGGTGGTAAGGAGAAATTTGCGTGGGGTCAGTCCCAACAACAAGCATTTAATGATTTGAAGCAGCACTTATGCTCAGCCCCAATACTTTCACTACCAGACCTACATCATCCCTTTGAAATCGGGACAGATGCTTCAGCGTATGTTGTGGGCGTTGTTCTCACTCAGCTCGGCCACCCCGTGGCCTATCATAGTGAGACACTGTAAGATATTGTTCGTAAGTACCCTAATTACGACAAATAAATGTACTCCATTATACAATCCTGCTGCCAGTGGAGACATTACATTCTTGGGAAGGAGACAGTGACCCACATTGATCATAAGCCACTACAGTTCATGCAGACACAGGGAAAATTGCAGAATGACCGCCATCAAAAGTGGTCCACATACTTGCAGCAATTCCACCTCAACATCAAGTATAAAATAGGAAGCACCAATCACATCGTCGATTGCCTCAACAGACCGCCAGTCACGGCACTCACCATGGTGTTAGACTCTTGTGTCCATGAGACATCTGGATGGCCCCAACTCTATGAGACAGACCTTGACTTCGCCAGCACCTACCAAATGTTGGGTACAAACACAGTTGCCGATAATTTCTATATTCAGGATGGGTTGTTGTGTCGTCTGGGCCATATATGTGTTCCATCAAGTGAGCGAGTGAAGCTGATCTGGGAAGCCCACTCCAGTCGGGTGGTAAGACACTTTAGTGTCGAAAAGACAGTGGTGATTCTATAGAAACATTTCTACTCGTCGAAACTTCGACAGGAGGTCAACAAGTATATCAGGTCCTGCACTGCCTGCACTATTGCTAAAATGACATCTAAGAAACAAGGCCTGTATAGCCCTCTTACTACTCCTGACAGGCCATGGGAATCCATCTCAATGGACTACATGTCGGGCCTCCCATCTACCAAGCGGGGAAATGACTATGTTTTTGTGGTTGTTGATCGCTTTTCTAAGATGGCGATTCTCCTTGCCTGCAAGAAGAGCATCATAGTAGAGGCCACTGCCAAACTCTTCTTTGAACGAGTCTGCGTACATTTTGGAATCCCACAAATCATTGTCTCTGATCGGGATAGTCAATTTCTCATCACATTCTGGTCGAGCCTCTGGTCACTGTTGGACACCAATCTCACCAAATCCATAGCCTTCCACCCCCAAACAAATGGCCAAACTGAGGTTGTAAATCGAATGATTGTGCATATCCTTTGCATGTATAATTCAAAGCACCCTCGCACATGGGATGAGAGCCTTCCCTGTGTCCAACATAGCTAAAACCGAGACCTGCATAGCTCAACCGGCCACAACCCCTTTCAGGTGGGTTTGGGATTCCAACCATTTGGTCCCATAGATGTTGCACTTCCCCTTGCGGTCACCTCAACTGACTCATCTCCTGCTCCAACTGAAGCTGACAAAGCCACCCGGTTCATTGAGCGGATCCAACACATCCGCCATCAGGTTTAGAATATCCTACAGAAATCCAATGACAAGTACAAACAGCACCATGATCAACATCGGGTGCCACATAAGTTTCAAGTGGGTGACAAAGTTTGGTTGCACTTGTAGAAAGAACACCTTACAGGACCCCATCGGAAGATTTTCCCACTCCGTTATGGGTCATACACTATCACCAAGGCCATGCGGGATAATGATTTTGAGCTCAACATTCATCCCTTCCTTGGCCTGCACCCAGTGTTCAACGTGGATTTCCTTCGCCCTTGTTTCCCACCATTATTGGACACCTCAGAAGTAGTAGAACAGTTGACACCAACAGATCTCAACCCTGAATGCATACAACAGGCATCCAATGATCATATTGTGAACACATAGACCAAGGGCACTCGACAACAAAGGATCCAGCTTTATCGAGTCGTCAAAGCAGGGCAGCCCCTGCACCAAGGCAAGTGGCTAACCCGGGGCCAAATTCAGCAGAAATTTCCTCATATGATTGGGGACCTCAATGCAATGGAGACCATTGCTTCTTGATGGAGGATTGATACATATGTATATCGATGGCCACCCACCTCTTCCAACTGGCTCAAAACAATTTTCTGACAATTTTGGCAATTTACTATTTTTAGTAGTTTTAACTTCCGGGGCCATTTTGAGGGCCTAAATGAAGGTTTTTGGGGATCTATCTCCTCAATTGTATTTGAAGGTAGTATTGAGCCCCAAAAATGAATCTCCTCGAAAATACCTTTCCAACGATCTATCACACGCCTAAAACGGAGATCGTATGCAAAAGTTACGACCCCGAGAAGTTGATGTACTAACTTACCCAAACGGGGCCCACATGGCTTTTGGCGCTTCATCTCCTAGGGTTAGGTTTTTGGATGTATAGGGTTTTTTGCATTCTTGTTTATTGTAAAAATGACTTCAAAGCCTCATTTTAATCTTCTTCTTGTGAATGTGCATAGCCGTCACATCTCTTCTCAGAGATAAGCCGCCACCATTCCAGTAAGCTTGTTTCTGCTGCATTTTACAGTTTTAGCTTATTTCGTTATCAAATAGAAAACTAATTTTATTGTATCTCTGTTATTTTGTGTTAAGCACATGTTAATAATCTGTATTCATTTTGTTCTTCTCATAAAATCCAGATCATGTCCATGAGGCACAGTTAGATATGGCCTGAGATATGCCTCCAATGTAGACTTGAGTTTGCAGGGATATGCAGAATGGACAGAAAGTACAGTGGACCGGAAGAGCACATCCAGTTGTTGTTTTATCGTGTAGTTTTCCATGGCTTCCTGGTGCAATAGGAAACAAATCTATGTGGCCTTGAGTGCCACAGAAGCATAGTATATAGCATTGAGTGTGTGAAGTTGTGTGGGTTCACATGCTCCTGACAAATTTAGTTGATCATGAGATGGATCCTATTATTCATTGTGATAACCAGAGTTGTGTGAAGCTCTCTGAGAATCTAGTGTTTCATGATAGATCGAAACACATTGAGATAAAATTTCATTTTTAGAGACATGATGCAGAGGAAATCAATACATGTGCAGTACATTCCTACACATGAACAGATTGCAGAAATATTCACCAAAATGCTTGCCAATACGAAGTTCAAGTACTTACGTGAGAAACTGGTTTGGTGGAGACTACCTCTCTATCCGAGAGGGAGTGTTGATGACTATATCCAAGACAAAGTTTTTCCATGCGAGACTTGGCCTGATGGAGAATTCCTCCCTATAGGAGAGGGAGTATTGATGATTACAGTTGCATGAGACATCCTCTAGAACACAGACCTAAGACAGAGCCCCTAAGTTGGGTGTGTGGTTCCTAGCTGAGACAGAACTGAAAAGTTATGTTGGCCTCCTCTGTACAAAGAGTTGAGATGATACTCCAGATGATTCTCATGTGTAACGCAGTGAGAAAGAAGATCTATTGATTTGGACGTGCATGTGGTTGAGCACATGTGAACATGTGAAAACCCATGAGTTGGGTGCATCGTTTTGAGACAGAAATGAAATGATGTATTAGCATACTCTAAGAAGAGATTTGAGATGATGAACTCCAGATGAATCTCATGTGCAATGCAGTGAGAATGAATATCTATTGAGTTGGACGTGCCTGTGGATGAGCACAGGTGAACGTGATCCTAGTGGTTGAGCACTAGTGAGTGTGGTTCTCCTGTAAGACGCAGTGAGATAGAGATATGGACATCCCCATGGCTGAGAATAGATGGATGTACCCCTATTGGTTGAGCACTAGTGGGTGTATGAGATCCCTTTCTATATTGTTCAAGAGTCAGACTTTCGTGTAACCCTATTTGTAATGTAAAGGGTACAGGTCGGCCCCACGTGAATGTAAAAGATAATTAATATGGTAATTATTAAATATAGTATAAGTTATTGAGGTCATCCTTGTTGTTCCAATAGACACTACTGTTGACAGGTTAAGTCTAATATAAGTAAAGGTAAATTCCCCATTGAGGAATCATATCACAAGTGTGATTTTGGAAATTTCAGCAAACACTTGTTCTTGGGAAAAGTGCGCACCTCTCTTGGGCGCTAGTCTTCTAGGGTTTGTGATCACCCTCTTGTGTGCTAGGTATTTATGGTGGTGGAGGTATTTCTCTTGAAGAATATAACAAAGGATTGGTTTGTTTTTCTTCCCTTGTTGAGAAGGGTTTTCCAGGATACTTCTTGTGTACTTGTGCATGGTGTTTCTTCTTGTGATATTGGTTGCTCCAATAAAGTGTCTATGGTTTAAGTAAAATGCTAAAATGGAATGAACTTCATACTTAAGCCTAGCTCATTGAAAAATCAACATGGTATCAGATCATAGGTCTTGAAGAACCCATTGCACAAACATTAAAGAAGTTGTCCTCCCTCTTCTGCAATTCAATACGACCATTTAGGGTTTCTGCAAAATTCGTATAGTCCTCTCTTGTTTGGCCTTTTCAGCACTTCACACTTGGATGTTCAAGATGAAATTAGGACAGGAGGGTATAGACTCCTTCAACACGCCTCCAGAATCTCCTAAAGTGAAATTCTGAGAATTTGTGATTTTTGGCCCTAGGGTTTCTAGGGTTTCGCAAATTTTTGCAGATTTGTGATTTTAGGGTTTCTGCAACTCTTTGAAGAAGCCTTCAAGATTACCTATGTTCTTCTAACTTTCAAGGCTTATTGTTGGCAATCATAAGCCCAACAAAACCTAAATTTGCTAGCCTAACCTAGCCGTTAGGTTTTATAGCCTAGTTAACAAAGGTTTGTGAAGAATCTAAAAATATGATGAACAAAACTATGATAGAAGATAATATTGATGGATCAAGCAAATTCAAGTTCCTGGAAGACAAAACTTTAGAGGAAGACTTATTGTGGGTGATACAAAAAGGTTTACGAGAGACAACTATCAATGAATGGAAGGAACATGACGTCAAGACAAGGAAACCAATCATCTACTCAAGCCCTTACATTGAAGGGYCATCTTCAAAATAACAAAGATGACAAAAGGTGACACCATGACTATCTTCTTCATAAAGATCTCAGAGGATAGAGATCAACCAGGTGCCATTGGAGAAATCATATAAGCATCCTTAGGTATGCACTTGTATATATTATKTGTATCATTGTCATGAGGTAAATTGCATGAGGAAGGAACCTTTGTTGAAGTCAGGGATTCAGAGGGATCTCAGTACATTTAGAGGAACAACACACTGGAAGTGAAGACTCCAGGTTTTATTTTTTTAATTATCATGCCTCTAACCTACATTTCTAAAGTTGCTACATTACAAATAGGTGTTGTAGTTGTGACAACAATCCTTAAATTGTTTTGATCTTAGAGATGTACTCATTATTCTCCTTTAGGAGATATTCTTGGTTTGTTTCCTTTTGCTTTTTCTCTTGTTTTAGGCGGGTTAACAACAAAGGAAGATGGTTATACTTCAGACTTCAGAGGGAGTCAAAACTATTCGAGAAGAAGGAAGAACAGAACCATCATTAAGGCAATCAATGTAATAATACATTATCAGAATATTTCTATGATTTTGTGGGCAGAAGCATGCATGACACAATTTATGAGTCCTTACCATATTTTTAAGAACATAAAGAAGCCTTCACAAGAGAAAAGATCCAAGCTAGACCATTCAGGGAGAAAGGATACATTTATGAGATAACAGTCAATCTTCGAAGACATATAATATATACATATATGGTCAGAGACAGATTGAGTCTAGCAGAGATGTTGCTTTTGAAAAAGAGATAACCCTTCAAATATCCATAGAATCTCATATGGAGATTGACAGTGAGACAATACCTTCTCCCCCTTCAGCAGTTCAAAGGGAGACAAACATTATTCCACCTAATCCAGTTGCTTCAGTTGGTATGCCCAGAGATATTGTAGTAGGGTATAAATGGCCTACCTAGGCTCGACAAACTCTGTAAGAGGTAGAGGAACACACAAGCCCCTCAAGGCACATCCTGAGAAAGTAAAGAGATTTTTTGAGCTACTCTTTAGCCATGAGCCACATCATTGATTATGAGCCTTCTTGACATGGAGAAGCGACAGGTGAACAAGTATGGAAAGTTGCCATGACAAGAAGAATATCAGTATACCTTAAACAAGGATGTATAAGATATTGTTCAGAGACCAGAAGGGAAGTCTGCGGTGGCTTCCAAGTGAATCTATAAGATCAAGCATGCAGCTGATCGAAGTGTCGAGAAATACAAAGTGAGATTTGTAGCCAGAGGATTCCCACAAACAGAGGGAGTTGTCTATGATGAGACACTTGATCCAGTAAGCCGTATACACTTCCATCCTTACTACCATCCATGAGTTGGAAACCACATCAGATGGATGGATTCTTGATGAGTTGGGTTTCAACAAGAGTGTTGATGATCCAAACCTATATTATTACATTGTTGGTGACAAGAGGTTGATTTTGGTGACTTATTCAGGAAGCCTTATTGTTGGATGCAAGCATGCATCGGCTTCTGACTTTGAGATAAAGGACCTTGGTATGACGCACTACTTCTTGGGACTAGAAGATGACTGGTGATATTTTCCTAAGTCAATGAATATATACAGTGAGGATATTAAATAAGTTCAATATGACAGAATGAAAATCCATGCCTACATCAATGGTGATGAATTTGAAGAAAATGAATGTTGATGATTCAGACGAGATTGATCCACAACTGATTGGATCACTAATGTATCTGGTTAACACCAGACCCGATATATGATATGCAGTGAATGTACTTAGTCAACTCACGAGTTAGCTGAGACAAAACTCATTGGACAGCAGGGAAACATGTATTGAGATATCCACGAGGCACAGTTAGATATGGCATGAGATACGCCTCCAGTGTAGACTTGAGTTTGCAGGTATATGCAGAATGGATAGAAATTATAGTGCACCGGAAGAGCACATCCAGATGTTGTTTTACCATGAAGTTTTCCAAGGTTTCTTGTTGCAGCAGGAAACAAAGCTCTGTGGGCTTCAGTAGAATAGAAGCAGAGTATATATCATTGAGTGTGCGAAGCTATGTGGCTTCACAAGCTCCTGATAAATTTACTTGATCATGAGATGGATCCTATTATTCATTGTGATAACCAGAGTTGTGTGAAGCTCTCCAAGAACCCAATGTTTCATGATAAATCAAAACACATTGAGATAAAATATCATTTTCAAGGACATGATGCAGAGGAAAGCAGTACACGTGCAGTACTTTCCTACACATGAACAGATTGCAGACATCTTCACCAAATTGCTTGCCAATACTAAGTTCAAGTACTTCCATGAGAAACTGGTTTGGTCAAGAATACCTCTCTAGCTTAGAGGGAGTGTTGATGACTACAACCAAGACAAATTTCTTCCGTGTAAGACTTGGCCTGATGGAGAATTCCCCCCTAGATGAGAGGGAGTGTTGATGATAACTACTACGTGAGACATCCTCCAGAACACAGACCTGAGAGAGGGCCCCTGAGTTCGGTGTGTGGTTCCTAGCTAAGACAGAACTAGAACGTTATGTTGGCCTCCTCTGTACAGAGAGTTGAGATGATACTCCAGATGATTCTCCTGTGTAACGTGTTATCAATCCAAGAGTCACTCCCAGACTGCAAATTAGAGTAATCTTGGTAACATAGAAATGCAAATGGATTAAAATAGTTTGAATAGGTGGATCAATAAGAGAAGAGTAAAAAGGAGGACATCAGACTGCTGCAAATACATTCAATTGGGCATGGAGTCATAACATCCTATAGATCAAAGGCAATCAAGCTACCTACCAAAAAAAGGCTTATGTAAAGATGGATAGAAGAATAGAAGGGAAACAAAGATAAGAATAACCACATAACAGAGATCCTTTCTGTAATATAGATTTAAGAGTTATTGAACAATAAACTGTGATTAACAAGCAATTACCACAAATCCTTTGCAGCTCATGAATTCATTAACCAAAGGCAGCTTTTGATCTTCAAAATATGTAAATATTATTCAAGCAATATGACAAGATAGAATGATAACAAAGAACACAAATTCTGATAAGAAACTCGCATGAATCTCTAATGGCAGAAATGCTAATTACAACAGTCCCTCATTGTTGATGATGTTGGTACATATTGATGAGTCATTGTTGATGAGTGGTTGACACATGATTGGTATATACTTGGTACATGGTTGGATGCACTTGTTTATGGTACAGGTTGATTACAAGTTGTTTGGCACAGGTTGGTGCATGGTTGATGCTCTTGTTTATGGTACAGATTGATATCTGTTGAGGATTGTTGCCTCATCTCAGTTGGTGCTGAGAATGCAAGATGAGTCTTGCATATAGAGTTGATTCTCTTGTAGAGTTGTACTCTATTCAGTTGTTGCCGATAAACCCCAAGGATTGTAGTCCGTAATAAAAAGAAAATTGTACATACATCTTGTGTTCTTTGTGTTCATTGTGGTGATGACTTGTTGATGATATATTGCTGATAT
>ML786811.1:1002269-1027373 GCA_009831015.1 Picea engelmannii | reverse complement strand
AAAGAGCCCCACACTCATTCACCCCCCCCCCCTCTAAGTGTGGTAGGTGTGTCCAACACTCCTCTCAGCAGAGAGTTGAGATGATGAACTCCAAATAACTCGCTTGTGTAATGCAGTGAGAAAGAAGATTTGTTGAGTTGGACATGCCTGTGGATGAGCACAGATGAACGTGATCCTAGTGGTTGAGCACTAGTGAGTGTGGTTCTCCTATAAGATGCAGTGAGATAGAGATATGGACATCCTTGTGGTTGAGCACAGATGGATGTACCCCTAGTGGTTGAGCACTAGTGGGTGTATGAGATCCCTTGATATATTGTTCAATAGTGAGACTTACCTGTAACCCTATTTGTAATGTAAAGGGTACAGGTCAGCCCCAACATATTGTAAAATATAATTAATATGGTAATTATTAATTATATTATAAGTTATTGAGGTCGGCCTTGTTGTACCAATAGACACCACTGTTGACAGGTTCAGTCTAATATAAGTAAAGGTAAATTCCCCATTGAGGAATCATATCACAAGTGTGAGTTTGGAAATTTCAGCAAACACTTCATCTTGGGAAAAGTGCGCACCTCTCTTGGCTGCTAGTCTTCTAGGGTTTGTGAGCACCCTCTTGTGTGCTAGGTATTTATGGTGGTGGAGGTCTTTCTCTTGAAGAATATAACAAAGGATTGGTTGGGTTTTCTTCCATTTTTTAGAAGGGTTTCTCAAGATACTTTGTGTGTACTTGTGCATGATGTTTCTTCTTGTGACCTTGGTTGCTGCAACAAATTGTCTATGGTTTAAGTAAAATGGTAAAATGGAATGAACTTCATACTTAAGCCTAACTCATTTAAAAATCAGCACTATCTATGTTAGTCTCAATCTTCTTGTGACTAGGGATGTAGAATCTATATGCCTTTGATGTCTCACTATATCCAACAAATATACCCTTCTTTCCTGAAGGATCCAACTTATATCTCTTATCCTTGGGAACATGCATATATAGTGGACAACCAAATATCTTTAGTTGTCTGACCTGTGGATTTTCTCCTGTAAACATTTCTTCCGATGTCTTGTTCCCAAGTATGCGGTGAGAAATTATGTTATGCACATATACAACAGTCTTGGTTGCTTCTTCCCATAGATGCATCGCTAAATATTCATCATGAACCATGGCCTTTACTACTTCCATTATCGCTCGGTTCTTTCTTTCTGCCACACCATTTTGCTGAGGAGTATAGTGAGTAGTGATCTCCCTCTTAATCCTAACTTCTCTGCAGAATGCTTTGAATTCATCCGATGTGAACTCCCTCCATTATCTGACCTCAATATATCTATCTTCTTTTTAGAAAGATTTTATACAAGGGATTTGAATTCTTTGAACTTGTTAAATACTTCGTTTTTTGTTTTCAAGAAATAAATCCAAGTTTTACGTGAGAAATCATCAATAAATTAAACATAATATACATACCCGTTAACTGAAGTGGTTTTCATCTGTCCACACACGTCTGAGTGCAGGATGTCCAAAACTCCTTTGGCTTTGTTGTCACTGCTTGGAAACAAACTCTTCACGTTATTTCCTTGTGCACATCCCTTGCATATACCATCATGATTCACCTAAATCTCTGGAAAACCTGTCACCATATTGCTCATGATCATTAATGATTTATAATGTATGTGAGAAAGTCTTATATGCCATAGCTCACTCAAATTTACTGTACTATGAAATAATGTTGAATCTGAGTGTCCCTTTAATTTGTATAGACCTCCTTCTTGAACACCAATCACAATAGCATCATCAATAGACTTTCCTCTTGACCACATAAGAACTTCACCATCAATGAAATCAACTTAGAATCCTTTCTCATCCAATGCTAAGATAGAAAGGAAATTCTTCTTCAAACCAGGTACATACAAAACATCTTTCATCTTCATAATATTTCTTGAATCCAACCTGTAGGAGGCTTCTCCTACCCCTTTAATGGGATGTTGATAGTCATCATTGAGCTTCACCTTATGAGGTGAATCCTTTTGAACTAGTTTTGAAAGAGAATCCTTGTAACTGGTCATGTTCTTAGAGGCACCACTATCAATAAGCCATGTGTCACTTCCATGAGTGAATGTTCCCTTAAGAGATGATATCAATAGATATTCTTCACTCGAACCATATTCTTTTTCTTTCTTCTAAATAGGTTCATCCTCTTCAGCAACATGAGCATGATGTCTTTTATATTTTCCTTTTATGATTGGATATTTTATGTGAGGACAATTTCTAGAAATGTGTCCCATCTTCTAGTAGTTGTAGCATTTGTAACTTGAATAATCCTTTTGAGTCTTTTGTCAATTTTATGACCTTTGAAACTTCTTGTGAGAATGAACCTATTTTCTTCTCTTTCCATTTCTTTGATGTGTTGCTAGTGCTTGATTTTCATCATCACCCAACTTTTCTTTTCTTGCTACCAATCTAGCTTCTTCTTGAGTGAAATCTTCCCATATCCTGCTAAAGTTTGTTAGTTTTCTTCTGGAACAGATTCTTTGAATAAATGATTCCCAATACTTTGGGAGACCATTCAATGTAGTCGTTACTAGATCAAATTCTTCAACTGTGTCTCCAATGGCTTCAAGATGTTCTTTGATTTGAGATACCCTTGTGAAGTAGGACTGACTGGTTTATGAATTCTACATCTTCACATTCTTGAGTTGTGTCCTCAATGTCATCTTCTAGTTGATATTATTTCCTTCATATAATCGGGATAAAGCATCAAACATCTAATTTTGACTCTTCAATTATGAGACATGAGGGATCAAGTGATCCTTGATAGAATATGCAATAATCCTCTTTGCTTTAACCAGGTTCTTCTTATACTTTACTTTAGCCTCATCTCCCTCTGGATATTGAACTTCTTCTTCAATGAAGCATTCTATATCATTCTCTTCTAGAATGAGAATTACTCTATATTTCCATGCTCAAAATTTATTAGCACCCTTAAGCTTCTCATCAAGCTTAGTGTTGGAAATCAATCTACTCCGGGATCTAGAAATATGACAAAAACTGAAATTTTGCAAGAATGACTTTTGACCTTACCAGTGAGTGCGCTATGCCAAGGAAACCTCCTTTCTTCAAGGATACACTCCAACTTCAACCTTTAAATTCACAAACATATTGAACTAAGATTTTATGAGGAAATCCTAATTTTCCAACTTTTGAATTTTGAAGATCTCATCCGAGGGAAAGATGCTCCCTCCTTAGACGGCCTTTTTGGTGGCTTGTGAGTGCTCAATGAGCTTAATGATAGGGGAATACTAATGATATTCCTTCCTATGGTTAGAATTTCTTGAAGGAAACCAACTCTGATACCATGTTAAAATTTTGGTATGCTCGTTTTAACATAGACAATGTTACAGCATTGTCACCCAACCATAGGCACTTACACATACCACCCCCAAGCAAAGTAAAATTTTCTTAGATAGATTTTGTACACGAAGCAAGTCCTATCAGATAAACCCTAGCTAGAAATACCAACATAGATATAACATCATCACAATACCAAGATAGTGTACCTTCACCAAGAGAATCACACAAGAGAAAGATACCAAAAAGACTAAGCAAGGAGAGACTTCACCACTGTAGTTGTTGCATCACCTTCCTCAGAATTGCGCCTCCCTTTTCCCTTCGCTGAACTACTACAATTGTTGCACCTTCTAAACGTGTGCCTTGATTACARAGTGAATAATTGTATTTCAAAAGAGCTRGTGCTTTCCTTTATTTATACTAGTTTGTCAGGTGACTTTTCAAGTGGGGCCTAATTCTCTTTCTGGAGCATTCTAATTATTTATTATTATTCTCCTTGGGACGACTTCTCTTCTAGGGTATTTAAACATCTGTTTAATGGTTCTCTTGCTTCCAGAATATTCTTTTCTAAGCACAAAGGTTGTCCTAGAGGTTAGTACCTCCCGCAGCTACCAAAACATCAACACTACTAGACTACAATGGTACCTTTGTTGGTAACCTATGAGAACCCTAGTCTCCAATTTTACGCCAACAAATGGTTCTATTTCCAGGACCTAACTTCTAAGCGAGTTTTCATAGGATACAACATCACCTTTTTAAATATGATATTATGAAGTGGTAGGAAATAAGGTCTGACAAGTTTATATTTCAAGAAGTTGATCTATGACATAACATTCTGAGGATCGTGAAGGATGTTGTTTTTTCTTTTGAACCTGCAAGCGACCAGTACAAAATCTTATAGATCCAATTCCCATAAGAGGTCTATCAGTGGCTCGACTAGTTACAAGAAGAGCCAGAATTTAAATCTCGCATCAAGAAAATATTTAATTGGATTAAGGAGTAGCTAGCCTCTCTTCACAAGCTGGATCACTAGATTTCTCGAGCTGTGGATTTCTGGGTACTGACTACCCCGGAGGGATAAATTATTGAATTTTCCACAGAGAACCACCAGTCTTTCTCAAAGGAAGTAGCGGTATTCAATGAGGGAGCCCAAGGAATATTACTAAAAGAAATATCACTGTGGATTAAGATATTGTTGGTCAAAGAGGGAACGCTAGCAATTCCTTCATTTGAAATGGTAGCATAAAACCCTTACGCATGAGGGGTGGGTGATTCAAGTGAAGGTTCATGAGTTAGAAGATGGAATTTCTTGAGGTATGGGGGTTCATCGTGAGAAGAGTTCCATAGATGAGAGGGATCAGAAAAGGGTTGTGGTGATTTAAAGGAGGTGGAGAAAACAGATGTGAAAGTTGATGAAGAGGCATGATCAGTCACGGAAGGAGATCAATCTCGAGAAGACTCATAAAAGAGTGTTAGAGAATTTGAGAGAGTTGTAGACACGTGGAAGGATGGAAAATTGATGGTCGAAGGAGAGGTTTGCAGAGAAAGGTGAGAGTTTTGGAGAGAGTAGACAAGGTGAAGAAAAGTTGGAAGAGAGAATCAAGATGGATTCACCACTGAGGAACAAGACTCGATTCTAGCCTCTAAAGAAGTTACGGAAGAACTAGCTTCTGCAGCTCCCAAAGATGTGAAGTGCCCTATAGGACCTGATACAATATGGACTCCTAATGTGACCCCACAGGTTAGGTTAAAGAACCACATCCCAAAGGCATAGGAACCAGCCCTGGATCACCTAGTCCCTCAACATAATCTTCAAATCTAGTAAATTCTACAATAAACTCTCCAATAATTTCCGTCATTTCTCATCATTCTATTCCAACCAGTTCAAGTGGTAGAAGTAGTAGTAGTGTGGAAAGTTCCCTAATTTTATCACAACCCAAATATTTAGGATTTATCTTAATAGGATACCCTAGTACTCCGATGGCGCATCAACATGGTGGTTCCCTCACCCAATACCCAAAATTTTGGGGTAAAGGGGATGAGGATGTTGAAAAAAATTAGTTCCTCTACGAGGTTTTTGGCATGTAGTGGGCAGACCCAGGGTTCAACATTAAATCACCAACAAAACCCTAAAGATACCAGCCCTTTCAGCATCACCCATAAGCAGGTGAAGTCTCACCCGAGGTACCTATGGGGACTACAGGAACCATGCTTTCGTGGTCATGAAGGGAATGGATAATGTTCTAACATTCATTCTAAATTAGCATTCATTCAACGTGAAATATACCTTGTGCGTGAAACCATAACAACATAATAATGTATGAAATATTCATCTTACTTAATCATTCAACATGTGTGTGGAACCATCAGATACGTATTCATATTAACCCTAAAGCATCTATTACATGTGCACGATAAATAAAATAAACCAACACATAATGACAACAAACACATCAAAACACGAGAATGTAACGTGGTTCACCCCAAATTGGGCTACATCCACAACGTCTAGCTTCTTATATCATTCATTCATGTTCAATCCTCACGATAGGTGCACAATGCGCTCAAATAAGATGCATCAGTTCTACCCAAAATGCCCTAGTCGTTCACGCATACAGTACACACTTAGCTCATTCTCTTCGCTACTATGCTTCTCTCTTTTCGTCTACCCAAAACCCATACATATTTATGCATTGATATTAGGGCTTGGCTCGTTACAAAATGGACCAAAAGGTATAACTACTTCTAACTAATTTCTGGCTTATGCGTGCGTTGGCTCCTAAAAATGCACTAACTATCTTCTTTTCCTCAATGTGCACTGCTCCTTAGATGAATTGTCACATGGTTTTATCATGCACGATTCCCAAAACTTGTCCCAAAATAGCCTACTCCAACAGGGCCCAACACTCACTTGTGGCTCGTCCCGAGCCACTTCAGGATTTCTTCCAAGTCTCCATGAACTTCTAAAATTTTACCCTTATAGTTGTGGTCATTTTCTTAGCTTGTGTTTCTTGTTGCGCAATTCCCTCAACCGTCTCTGCAGTAATATGGGTCTTCAACTTTTCTACATTGTCTTGTACCACCATCTTGACCATGCCCTACGCAGCTTCTAGTTCTAATGCCACCTTGTATGCTTCCTCCTATAGTGTTTCGATCTTTTGTGTGCGAGCCTACTACTCCACCCTCATGTGGTTCATCTCTGAGTATAATTTTCTATTTTCTACTATTGTTTCCATATTTTTTGTTGGTGATAAGGTGCTTACCACTTCCTTAAACTTTTTCTCCTTGTCCTGTGCAGCTTGGGGATTCTGCGTAATTTTATGTAGATCCATGTCTTTTTTCAGTTGAGTCCATAATTTTGTGATTTCTTTGTATATCTTGACACACTTTGCTTCCAGACTTCTGATGTTCTCTACGGTTTCTTTCACCGTCTTCTCCCTTTGCTCTCTTTCCTCTTATGGAGTGCTTGGTGTCCGGTGTGCCTCCAAATCGATAATCTTCATGTGAAAGCCTTGAATGGCTTCGCTAATCTTTGACACTTGTTCTTCCAATGGAGTATCAACTTCCATTGGTATCTCTGGAATATTTTTGTACACTTCCTGCATTGTGTTTTTCAACCTTACTGCTCTCTGTTGAGCCTCATCCCGCTCCATCATAAATTGGCTATATTCTATATGCAATGTTGACTTATCATTTCTCACTTTAATCATTTTCATTTTTGTTGACTCTACGCACAAATTTATCTCCTATGTAACACTTATCTACAAACTCTTTAATGCATTCATCGACAACTATGACAAGACCAATTCAATATGACATAATGCTTGTGCTTGTTCCAACATATTTGTCGAGGGGAACTCTAATGTTCATGCTGATAACTTCATGACTTTGTGCTCTCTTGATGTTTCAAATGAGTGATATTTCATCAATTGCACCTATGTGGTCTTCATTGTACTCTTTTTCTACTCTTGTTCTATTGTTCTAAGTGGCATTATCCTTGTTGTCTCTAAAATCTGTCGCAGTACGATAATTTGCGCTTGCACGTCCGAGTGACTTTCTTCTTGCTTTTGCATCGCTCACTAAAAATTCTCCTCAGTAACCTACTTAAATTGATGTGTAATATTTTCTAAGTCATCGTTTGTTACTGCTTGAATGACCATTTCCCTCACAAATTTCCTCTTCTTGCACAATTGGACTTATTTCCCCTTGTCTATGTCTTTCCTCTTCTCTCCTAGATGCGGTATATTCTTATGTGTTTCACCTGCACCATTTCCTTGGTTTCCATGTCCTTCTTCATCTGCATCATCTCCTACTTCTTCTACTTCTGGGTGAGGTTTCTATGGCTGCTATGTTTCTATTGTTGGGATCTTCCACTCGGTGTCCAAATCTTCCATGATATGTCCCATTTCTTCTTCAGTCACCATGTATCTCGTGGCCATCCATTCCTGAGTTGAGTCCCTCTTTTCTTGAATGTACATATGATGGATTCCTGCCCTAAAATTCACAACTTCGTTGTATTCTTCTACCACCTACGGTAATATACGCGATGTATCTTGAATGCATTGTCGAATTACTTCCTTATAAATGTAAAAAGTGATGTTGTTATCCAACTATCTCTCCTTTTGTGCATTATTCCACAAGTTATCATATCTCACCACCAAATAGGATTTGTTTGTAGCTAACAGAAACTATGTGTCTTTCGGCTCCCTCCAAGCCACTAATGCTATCAATATTAACAACCATGTGTAGTGTAATTTTGTTCCCTTGTATTTTGCCTCTTTGCAATCCATCAAAAACTGATTTAACATAAACGTCACCTATTTCATTTATACGCCTTCGACACACTTCTCTGTTGTTTCTATCACACCTACTAACACCTAATCCTTGCGACACTTCCTCAGCAATTTGCAAGCCAACACTTGTGTCGAAAACCTGACACGGTCGTCTTTTATATTTACTACATCGAGTCTTCACACTCCTCTAAATGTATCAAACTTCTCTTTCATCCTCTCCAACAAATCTTTTTGATTCAACTTATTTAAAAAGTGGTAATGGGTCCTACCCTGTCGTTGAAAACCATGTTATCCACGCAATCAACTTTGTATCTGTGGACATGACTTTGTGAATCCATAGGTATCCTCTATGGATGCATCTTAATACAAACTTTGATATCGGTGCTCCTACCAAAGTGCGGGATATCTAACAAGTTAATAATTCATGCTTTCTCCAACCCTGCTACCCAATCCCGTGTCTCAACCGTGATAAAATGATGTCTCTAAGAAAATGATTGTCTTCAAATATTTCTTCGGTGCTAACTCCAGGAACTTCTTCCCATATAATAGTTCGTGATCTGCAAAATTTAGATTTTCTACTGCACCTAACATGTCTTCTTCAACGATCACCCATGGTGGGGTTTCTGGCTCCACAAACTCATACTTTGCTTCCTTTTGCAACATGACTAGATTCGTTGTCAGATTTCTAGGAGGTATATACTCCTTCAAAAAGCAGGTCGAACTCGGCTCTGACTGGGGTTCTCTTGGAGTTCCTTGTTGTATAGATGATATTGGTGGCTTAGTGAGCGATTTATTTGTTCCTAATGTTGATGCCATTGCTATCTTGGGTGGCGCCATAGCTCTCTACAACACACTTCCATCGACAACTAACTCCTTTGGCTTTGTGTATGTTCTCTTGACTCTTTTCTCTCGCTACTCTCAAATGACAATAAATTTTTTCCATCGACCCCTCAACTTATTTTATAAATTTTCGGCAATTGTTACTTTCCCTTTTCATGCCCCAAACCTGTAGTCTAATCCAACATGTACTCACATTCAATTATTTCCATACTCTGCAATAAATTTGAATTATTTTGTGGATCATGGTCTAGATCTTGCTAGTCTATCACAGTCTCGTCGTTGCTTTCCATTTATGGCTACGCACCTCCACTACTTCTTCGTTATGATCGCTCTTTAATTCTTGCCCCATCATGTATGTTTTTTAATGTGTTTACCACCCTCTACGCAAATCTTTGTCACACTTCAATCCTCCTTCCTGCGCATAATTCCATCCTCTTTCTACATCTCTGTGACATTTTATGGCTTTATCTCCTTACTTATTTAACTGTATGCATCACTTCAACCTTAAAATTATTTTATTTCTTTTCTTATTTTCTTTTTCTTTCTATAATACACTATAATACAAGTACTATGGTACACATACTACATGCTCAGACTAGTGCGTGGAAGTATGATTTTCGCTATACAGTATCATCTAACTACCTTTAACCATTCCTTCCACAACTTCTCCATTCAGTTTCTCCAACTGAACAACACCTTCATCTGTCACAAACCTTGTCACATATGTACCTAACCAATGCATCTAAAACTTCCGAGGGTGCTGCAAAAACTTACTGTCATAAAGAAAAACTAAGTCTCATGTCTGAAACTTCTTATGTTTAATGTCCCCATCATGCCATGCTTTTTCACATGATTTTTGAGATTGTTGATGGAAACCAACTACAAACCAATCCTCTTCCAAATCTACTAGCTCTGGTAGTCTCTTCTCCACTGCCCTAGAATTTGTAAGCTCTATCAGCGCAATAATGCACATGATCTGTACTATGAAATCCCTAGGAATAATAGCTTCTTGGCCATACACTAGTATGAATGGGGTCCGTCCTGTCAATTTATTACTTGTAGTCCTATACGACCATATCACTACTGGAATATTCAATTCCCAGTAATATCGACTTACATTGCACACCTTCGTTGGTGCATGTTATAGTATCTTATTGAATGCTTCCACTATTCCATTTTCCCAAGGATGATACAATGTGATCTTCTGGTAATGAATATGGAACTCTTGTCTCAAAGATGCAATCGTCTTATTCAAAAAGTGAGTTCCATGATTACTCATAAGAATTCTCGTGCATCCAAATCTTGTTATCACATTTTCAAACAAAAACCACACAGTTGTCTCTGCACTACAATCTCTGAATGGTTCTTCTTCAACCCATTTGGTTAAGTAATTTATCGCAGTAATGATTGTTATAGAAAAATTTTCCTCACCCCATGCAACTTGCTTGGATGGCCTTTCCATTTCCCTATGCATACTTGAAGTTAGACAACCAAACAATCATAGTTTCCCAAAGCCAAACAATCATATTTTTCCACATATACATGCCCTACTAGTTAGACAGCATGCGTATACGCAGGTTGCACCACTACATCCCACGTGCATCACATTTGGTGCTCAAAATTAAAAATTGTGTCGGGTTTCCATGTCATGTCACGAGATCCATGATCCATAACCTTCCATATACTGGAAACATTCTGACTTGGCCCTTCATTTCCATTTGAAGGCTATAAATTGAGCCATATACAAGCCGTGGAAGAGAAGAGAATTCAACTTTTGTAGAGCAAAGATACTCTAGAGAAATTTCCACTTCACATTGAGTTTGCATCCCTTTATCCTTTAAAGTTTGAACTCATTGTTCATCCCCCAATCTCTTCCTTCTTTGATGGAGAACCTCATTGTCTCCTTTATATGAGCTTGCCTTTGGTGGAGGATTGAAGTGGTGGAGGCCCAGCTGGAAGGGACTTAGTTTATCGATTCTGAGATGTGCCGACACAGAAGTTTGTCATTTGTATACTTTTGTTGACTATTTTAATAGAAATACTCATTTCTCGTCCAATTGATATCTTGCAAATATTTGAATTATTATTCCATGGGTGTAGTTGTCATGTATGTTAATGGATTATGCTATTTTATATCCTAACATTATACATTATCACCATATGCTTGTGTATCTTGGTTGTTGAGGACAAGTTGTAGGGATAAATCTTTGAGTTGTGTGCTCAACGATGGTCTTCATCAAACGTCTGGACGAGGTAGGCTCTTGGCCTTGTCTTGTTATCATTTCATTTATATAATATACTTTAGATTATAGTTGATTTCTACAGTCATTCCATCTGTTGTGGTTTACCCCATGCCATAGAGAGATTTTCGTCATAACAATGATGTATCTGGATCTTGACCTCTTTGTTGGTGGATTGATCAATCCAACAAAATCAATGACCCATTTATCAAAATCTTGTAATGTCACTTGTGGTACTAATGGCATCTCATATCTCCTGGAAGGCTTCCCAATTCTTTGGAAAACATCACAAATCTTACAAAATTCCTTCTCATCCTTATGAAGGGTAGGCCACCAAAATCCTGCGCATAAAATATTATGAGTTTTTTCTTTTCCTACGTAGTGTCCTCCTCCAACCCCTTCATGCACCTCTAAAAATATCATATGTCTTTCATGTTCTAATACACATTGTTGCAGAATACCATATGTGCCTAACTTGTACAAATTTCCTACTATAAGTTGATAGTCTCCAGCTTTCACTACTAATTGTTTCTTATGTGCAACTGTAAACTTAGGTGGGGTTACTCATATACTAAATAAATAGACTATGTCTACAAAATAGTCATCAACCATTTGTACTATAAACATATGCACATCTAATAAGTTTCCATCCAAGTTTCCCGCGTCTTCCCTTGATAGTATGTGCAATAAGTGATCTGGTCCTGAATTAAATTTCCATGGCTTTAAAATTACCTCAAAGTCATATTCATGAAACAATAATAGCCATCTGCATATTCTCCCCCCAACACTGGCTTATTGACCAAATATATTAGCACATAATGGTTTATGTACATCTTAAAGTGTGAACCCAACAAGTAATGTCTGAACTTTTGCAATGCAGACATCATCGCTAATCCTTCACATTCTATCATAGTATAATTTTGTTATGTAATTGACAACTTCCTACTCACAAATTCAATAGGATGATCTATGTCTCCTTCTCTAGGATTAGCTAACATTGCACCTAAAGCTACAGATGACACATCCACGTGAACATGAAACTCCTTCTTCCAATATGGAAATATCAAAATTGACGTGATAACCAATTTCTACTTCAAAGTATCTAAACCTTCCTAACATCCCTCACTCCATTGAAACATGTTCTCCTCCTTTAGTAATTTTTCCATCGAGGCTATAAGTTTTTGATATCCTCTAATGAACTTCCTATAGTACACTGTGTGACCCAAGGACGCTTGTAACTGTTACACTGAACTCGACAGTGGTAAGTAAACAATCATAGAAATCTTCGAGGGATCCACCAATAGTCCTTGATTACACACTACATGGCCCAGTAAGATACCAAACGAAAGATAGAAAATGCACTTTTTTAAATTCAACGATATCAAAACATTCCTATGCCTATCCAACATCAAACGCAAAATCTCAATATAATATTTAAACACACTAAACACTTTCCAATCATCTAAGTATACTTCTAAGAACTTATGGATGGAATCTAAATGTTTTTACAACCACTCTAGAGAATATTGTTGGTGCATTCTTCAATCCAAAAGGCATCACTATGTACTGGTAACATCCCCATTTTGTTGCAAATTTAGTCTTATATCTATCTTCCTGCGCAATCCTGATATGATGATACCCTAAAAATCCATCAGTGAATGAATAGGCTTCTTTCCCTCCTACATTCTCCAACACTTCATCTATAAACGGTGTAGGAAATGGATTATGTAAGCATGAATCATTTAGTTTCCTCAGATCTACACAAATTTTGATCCCTCATGTCTTCTTATCCTGAACCACCATTGGACTAATCCACTATGATTTTGTGACATGTTCAATAATTCCATCTTCCAACATCATGTCTATCTTTGCTTCCACCTTCTGCTTATACATTGGGTTCAGTCTGTATGGCTTCTACTTCACTAGCTTAGCATATGGATTCAAGGGGATCTTCATCTCTCCCAACTTTCCATCAATCCCCTTCATCTCTGAAAAATTAGTTGGAAACAGGTCCCGATACTCGCGCAGTAAGTCTTCTATCTTTTCTATAGTTTCGTCATTCCAATAGTCTCCTATATTCAAAAATTTGGGCTTATCTTCTATAACAATGTTTACTTTGTGCATTCTCAATGGTTTTTCATATATGAACAATTCAAGTTGGTTTCCTTCTATTGTGCTCTCTCCTTCAATTTCTAGTATTTGCACATTTCTTGGATCGTCTTCCTCCTCTTGGTCTTCTTCAACAACATTATAACAATGCAAAACTTCTTCAGTTGTCGCAGAATATCTATATGTGCTACATACATGTACTAGTTCTATTGAGTCTTTTGCTGAAAAAATATTGTTCTTGATGACCTCCAAAGCTGAGTCAATCTAAGGAGCATCATATTCAAAACTAAAGTTACCTTAAATTTATGACTAAATTCTTCCCAATCTACAGTTTCTCTACACACTTCCAGTTCCAAGTACCAATTCTTTGGGATTGTGTCCAAGATGTGTACAACAAAGTCTGTCCATTCTTTCCTAGGTATTGTATTCCATGTAACAATGCACTGCATAACATGGTCCATCAGAGAACTCAATCCTCTATACTTCTACATAGCATCTTCATTCTCTGCCCTGAACCTGGCCTGTAATAGCCTTCTGCACTATTTCCAATATCTTATTCCATCCTTATGCGCAACCCACCATCTTTTTAGGGACACTTTCAACGTGACATCTAACGATAATAGTATCTACTGATATGGTATTTTCAATTCAAATTCTCTTATAAATTAAGCTACTTCAATTAGTATGTCATACCTTGGAGGATCACATACCTCAATTCCAATCCATCGCAACGCACAGGTAATACAAGCACATTTCCTTGTAGACACTTCATGCAATCTTTGTTGTCAATTATCCAAAGCTTCTTATGAATCTAATGCACATGAACTAATACTTCTCAAAATAAGTACACCACGACTATAGGGTTCACATAATCGTCCATCCGCGTGGTCATGTTATACAAGTTGTCGAGCTCTTTTCCCTTCATTGGTTATACATATCTTCTTCTTTCAACAGGATCTAATGGTACAATAACCTTCAAGTATTCTACTTCAAATATCATCCTTCTCTTCTTCAGGTCAATGATAGTCTAGTTTTCAAAGGCCCAAACAAGTCCAAGTAGTGTTGGGTAAGGGGTGCTTCCATTACTCTCTCGATCACTTCAAAATCAGTCAAGCTCCTCACTTCATCAATGCTAGCACTTACCCATTTCAAACTTCCAATTCAAACAATCTTATGTTGGTTTTAATATTTCAACTAAATGGGAGACCAGATCAAACTTTTCTTACTCATCATTTCCCAATTTTTCTTCTGGATGACATTCACATCAAAGCCTAGATCCAAAATAATATTGTCCATGTCGTAGTTTCCTATCTTCGCATTGACTCAAAACTCCCTATTTTTTCTCTTCTTGCGTTGCACCTAGTTAACTACTTGGTCTGCGACATGTATCTCTTTCTCTTGGGCGCAATGGTCAATCATTCCGCACAACATACTCAAAGTAGACTCATCCTTCATTAGCTCTAAACAACTTTTCAGAAAATTATTCAAAGTGCTTACCTTGTCAACTTGCCTTTCTAAATGTTCGTTGATTGGTGGCATATCATACACCGATGACCTGTCATACAAAAGTGGTGTAGTTGAATTCAATGTTATCCATTATGATCCTAACACTTCCTTCCTTGCTTGTATATATGTCTATTTCTCCTTTCTAGGGTCAAACAACAGTTTAGGCTCTATTGCTTTCCTAAGCTACTAATGGATCCTATTTCCTTGATCTATCACATCAACTTCGGTTCTGGTTCCTCCACACGTAATTGTTTCTATCTTGGGTTGTTCATCATGTGCCTCTAATGCTATCATCTATACATTTGTGTTCCTCTTTTATTTTCACATTGCGATCAACTATGGGTAATTCACCATTGCATGGTCTATAGTTGTCTACAATATGTACATGTCGTGCAAGGATTCAAGAATTCTCATGTCAAATGTCTAGGATGATTACAATTATAACATATAATCATTTCTCTTTCTATATTGAATCCTCCTCTTTCACGGCCTCTAAACCATCCTCTTCCTTCATGATTATAACCTCTTGGAGTATTATACTGCGGAGCTCCTCCTTTGGATTCTTCTCCCTGGACTTTGTTAGAAAAATAGGATCGAGGGACAATAAAATAAAAACAAATGTGGAAATAAAACACAGAAGATACACAATACAATAGAGACACAGATATACGTGGTTCACCTGGTGTGGGCTACATCCACTAGAGAAATTGCCAGGTCCTTCCTTTTATTATCCAACAAATCCTACAACACACCTGTTGTAAATTCCTCTTCTTTCTCTCACAGTCTCCTCACTCATAATACAATATTCGCAATGATACATAGCTGCAATACATTTCCATCATAAAAGTGGGTTGCCTTCTAGGGAAAAAAACCCTAACATAACTTCTACCGTCAGATCTACGAACTTATAATGAACGGTCCAGATTTACTATGAAATTACAATATACATTTACAAGGTAATTTTTCCTTTGGGGGCTTCACCCCCGGACCCCTAGCCGGAGGGATGGCCCCCCCAGACCCCTCAAGAGGGGCAAGCCCCCCCTACACTCCCCCGCATGGAGGAGTGTACATTATTTCAAGGTGTAAACTCTTCATGGGTTATAAACACGGCTGAAAACAAAGACCTTTGAATCATGAAGATAATCAGGCTCCACAACCAACAATCTCCCACTTGGAGAATGATCTCAAAAAATCCATCGATATTGTATCTGTTGGACTATTATCCTTCCTGGACATGGAAAATTTCTCATCTTCACCTTCATGCTTGAAGACCAACTAAAACTGAGCAGGAACACAATTTCTCCTTGGTTACTCCCTTTGTTAACATGTCTGCAGGATTTTGGATAGTGCGTATATTTTCCAACTTCAAATATCCATCTTCCAAATGGATCATATGAAATGGTACCTCAGTTGTATATGCTTAATATTCAAATGGGAGGATGAGTTCTTTGCAAGATGAATGGCACTCTCGTTGTCACAATACAACCTTTTATTCTCTTACTTATTTCCCAATTCCTCCATAAACCTCTATAGCCAAATCATCTCTTTACAAGCCTCTGTAGCAGCAACATACTTTGCCTCTGTTGTTGAAAATGCAACAACCTTTTTCAATTTCAAAATCCAAATTAATATTGTTCCACCTATAGTAAAAACATACCCTGTGGTGCTCCTTCTGCTATCTTTATCACCTGCCATATCTAAAACAACATATCCTTGTAGAACAGTGTCTGAACCTCAAAAACATAATGCATTATCAGTACCTCTCAAATATTTGAGAATCCACTTTACTGTCTCCCAATGTTCTTTACCTGGACTGTTCATATACCTGCTCACAACTCCCACTGCATGTGCAATATATGGTCTTGTGCAAACCATCATATACATCAAGCTACAAACTGTTGATGAATAAGGGACCCTGGACATGTATTCTATCTCCTCCTGTGTCTTGGGACACATTTCCTTAGTTAATTTGAAATGGCTAGCCAAAGGTGTAATAATTGATTTTGCATTCTGCATTCTAAACCTCTCCAACACCTTCTCTATGTACTCACCCTGAGACAATGTCAATTTGCGATTTTTCATGTCTCTTGTTATTCTCATACCAAGGATTTTCTTTGCAGCACCCAAATCCTTCATTGCAAATGAATTAGCTAATTTCTTCTTGAGCACATTTACATCCTACATATTAGACCCTGGAACAAGCATGTCATCTACATACAATGTCAAGATAATATAGCTTCCATTTTCTAGCCTTTTAAAATAAACACAATGATCAAAATGACATCTAGTATAACCTTGTTCTATCATAAACTTGTCAAAATTCACATACCACTACCTTGGATCTTGTTTTAGGCCATACAATCTCTTCTTCAACCTTCATACCACATTCTCCTTCTCTTTGACCTCATACCCCTATGGTTGTTGCATATAACTCTCTTCCTCCAATTCCCCATGGAGAAAAGTTGTTTTTACATCTAACTGTTCAAGATGCAAATCTTCTACTACCACAAGACTTAAAATAGTCCTAATTGAAGTCATTTTAACAACAGGATAAAATATTTCATCAAAACCTATACCTTTCTTTTTTGCAAACCGCTTTACAACAAGTCTATCCTTGTACAATTTTTTGCCTCCATCTTCTTCCTTCAACTTGTAAACCCACTTATTCAAAAAATGCTCTTTTTCTTGCAGGAAACTCAACCAAATTCCAAGTATGGTTATTTACTAGGGAATCCATTTCCTCTTTTATGCCATGCTCCCATTTATTTTTAGTGTCTACCTACATTGCCTCTTCATAACATTCTGGTTCACCAAAATCAATCAACAATAAATAATACAATGAATGAGAGTATCATTCAGAGGGTCTACTTAACCTAGTAGATATTACAACAACACTTGCAGGAGTTTGAGGTAATTGTTGCTCATGTTGTTGTACATTTTGATTTTCTGGTACCTTTGGAATTTATTTTCCAGTGATCTCATCAAGCACTATGTATTTTCGTTTTTCTTTTTCTTGTATATTTCCCTGCAATTGATCTTTGTACATGACCTTCTCATTGAATATGACATCTCTACTACTAATGATTTTGTGATTTTCATAATCCCATAAGCGATAAAAAAAAATAATTAACACTGTATCCAATAAAGGTACACTTCTTGGATTTTGACTCAAGCTTTGTTCTATTTTCTTTATCATTATAGACAAATGCTTCACAACCGAAAGTATTCAAAAAAATAATAGTTTACCTTTTTACTTGTCCATGCCTCCTCTGGAATTCTACCATCCAAAGAGCTTGAAGGCCCTTTGTTTATTAAGTAAACGGAAGCAACTACAACATCTTCCCATAAATGTAAGGGTAGACCATCATGCAATCTCATACTGCTTGCACGCTCCATGATTGTCATATTCATCATTTCTAACACATCGTTTTCTTGTGGTGTTCCTAGAATTGCTTCTCTCTACGAATCCCATGGTATGAAAAGTAATCATCAAACTCTTTGTTGCAATATTCACCTCCATTGTCTGATCTGAGACACTTCAACCTTTTTCCTGTCTCATTCTCAACCAAAGTTTTCCATTTCTTAAAAGTATCAAAAACATCATATTTTTGTTGATTGTAATAAACTCAAGTTTTTCTAGGTGCATCATCAATAAAAGTAACATAATAATGAGAGCCACCAAGAGATGATAACTGAGTTGGTCCCCATACATTTTTATGCACAAGCTCTAACCTTTACTCTTCTTTTATTTTCCGAATCTTAGAAATCTAAATCTCTTTTGTTTTCCATAAACACAATGCTCACAGAAATCCCAATCAATTTGTTTAAGATCTGGAAACAAATTTCTTTTTTGAAGTATCTACATTCCCTTCTCACTCATGTGATTAGGATCATACATAATCAATAATTTAATTGAATTAACTCAAGAAAACTAAACAAATCATGCATTAATCATAAGTTACATCTCTATGCATATGGACAAGGTCATCAAGTGTATTTGTGGAGGAAACAATCATTTATATACTCATAGCATAGGTAAAATATGCTCAGATAGAGGGTAATATAGGACATTACAAGTGTCAAAATAGACACTCAACATTTCCCCCATGCTAAAGTCATTGCATGTCCTCATGAAACAACATCAAAACTGATACTCAAAACTTTTTGCAAAATTGAAGCATTCCCCATCATTTCTCTGGCTGTAGGATGTTAAAACTAGAAGCTTCACTCCTCAGTTCCTTCTTAATCACTCTGGTCTATTGGATCAACCGTAAGAATTTGTTTAGTTTAGCAGAGACATCTTCTTGTGCATCATGTAATCTTAAATTATATTCTTTTAATTGTGCATTATCTGCCTTAATATGCCTATCCAATACTTGGTACTCTGCAACTTCTTGTTTCAGCTTCCCAATCTTCACTATCAATTGTTGTTTTCTCAGAGATTTGTTAGGATCAAATGTGGTTGTTTGCTCAATCACCTCCTCTCGGGCTTCCTTTTCCTTTCTCAAACCCCTCAAGGTTTCTGTCACCAACCCCTTGGTCTCACTAATCGTAGCTCCATAGCCAATTTCTTTCTCTGGAGAATTCAAAATATCAATGGGCTCTCTTTGAAGAGAAGGCACGTGTGGAATTGTTGTATGCTTGGCCATGCTTTTGGTGGTCCTTCGTATAGGAAGTGATACTTCCTCATATTTGTTGATAGGGGTGGAAGTCTCCTCAGATAGCTTCATCTTAATAGCAGTTATAGGTCTGGAAACTTGTTTCTCTTGTGTCGATTGGTTTTTATCTTGGAGGACCGAAGTGTGGGTTCTAGAGTCTTCCCTTGTTGATCATTCCCTATTTCCACTCTGGAAGATTGAGGTGTAGGCTCTGAAATTTGTTTCTTTCGAGCCTTCCTTGTTTTGAGTTTCCCCTTGCTTCCATTTATCATCTTAGGAGTTTCTTCTAACTCACTAACCAGTTCTTGAGGAGACACAATAACTGCTTCAGGGGTATTTTCCAACTCCTTAACCAATTCTTGAGGGAGCTCAATAGTTGCCCCAGGGACATCATGTGAAACTTCTTATTGATCTATATTCTTCCTCTTTCGCTTCTTACTTTGTGGAAGTTGATCTGTAGGACTCAAGACTGGACTAGGTACTTTAGACTGTGCAGGCTTCTCCTTCTTAGATGCGGTGGGCCCTTCTAGGATTCGTTCTGCTGACACACCCTCCTTTTGACCTTTTTTCTTGCTCTGAATGTTGAGGTCATGGGTCTTTTCCAATTTTTTAGTTGGCTCTGATGATAACTAAATGGTTGCTTCAGGGGAACTATCTGATCGCTCACCTAGCTCATATTCCTTCCTCTTCTATCTTTTAGCTTTTAGAATCAAGGTTGGACTTATTTTTTGAGATTGGGAGGCTTTCTTCTTTCTGGATGTAGTAGTCTTTCTTCTTTCTCCAATCCCTCAATAGGTTGGGATGAGATGGGTGTAACAATGGCTTCTTCACCCCCTAATTTCTTCCATTTGTCTTTCTTTTCCTTTCTGTTGGACCCCTCACTGTGTATTTTTGCTTCCTGTTCCTCTACGGATTTGGACATTCCTTCCTGAGCAAAATTTTCTTGGAGTAGTGTTGACAGGAAAAAACGACCGCTCATCAACTGGAAGAGCAAGTCCGGTCTGGGGTTGTCTAATCAACCCAAGCCGTTTGGATTGACTCACTCTGACGGGTCTAATGGCTCCATTGGCCAATCTAAAGTCCTAAAAGAAACAAATAAATAAATAAAAGAAACAAAATAACTCATTAATTATTAATCACTGATATATATATGTACATGTATGTTTATAACTATTTTAAATAATATTTACGCAACAAATCCGTTTGTCTAATTTATATACATGTTATACAATTTATGAGTTTTAACCTGAACTCACAAAAATCAATGTAAAGATGAGTCTTTTGATGAAAGTAGATCAAGAAAACAAAATGAACTATTTCTTTTGTTTTTGTTTGTTATCTCTATATATCTGTAAAATTAAATATCAAAATTATATGGAACAAGAATATGTAGATGGCGAAAACTAGATCACATAATAGAGTTTCGTAAATAAACAAACAAATAAAAGAAACAAACTAACCTATTAATGAGTTGAAGAACATGCATCTGACGTCTGTATGATCATGAATCGTCCATCCAGTCTGTCCACGAGATAAATCTGCAGTGAACCTTTACACTGTTCGAAATAAATGCCAAACAGTATATCGACTGCTGAATTTTAATGATAGAACGATAGGACACAAATAATAACTGCGATATTTGTGACTGCAAGCAATTATACATAAGATAAATGTGACAGTAACAAACTACTTTTAATCATTCAACAAGATTAAGATAAACCTTAATATTTGAAATGAACAATCAATCACTATTTTCATATAACTGAAGCATAAAATTGTGGACTGTATGAAAGAAATTATCTTGACGACATAATAATCTATGAATACGATAGCTATCAATAATTATCGAATTATCAAGATAACAAACTATAGACAACAACAATATTTACAGATAGCTAAAGCATAAATGTAAACATGTGTTCTGTCCAAATTCGTGTATAAGTTGTCCACAATTCACCCCAGGCCAAGATGATTTGATTACAAAAATAATGAGTTTTTAAAGCCTTCAGAAAGGTAACTGTCTCATATTCTGAGATCAGATATTGATTACAAAAATAAAAGGGGGATATAACCACCCAGATCATACTAAATCTTCTAAAGCTAAAAAAGTTGATTTCTGTTTATACAAAAATGTATCATAGATATGGCTAACAAGCCTCAAAAATGCCTCAGATCACTTGGTAACCATGAAATCCTAGATATCTTGAAAAGAAAAGAAAAAATAGAGAAACTTAGATATATATTTAACCATTATTTTGCAAATTTCGAATTAGAATAACTGGCTACAAAATCTGTTGATTCTATAGCTAGTTATTTTAGTAATGAAATCCAATTTATTCAATGAATAAAACAATCTAATTTATTTAATGAATAACCCTGTTTTAAGATAAAAGAAATCTTACCTCTAACTGTAAAATCAAATCATATTAGATGATCTCGGAATTTATTATTGTTGTTGCAATCTCAATGTTTTTTAATATCACATTCCTTGTAGTCTTCATACGTTTCCCTTTTCTTTGAATGACAGACTTGAGCTTTTGATTTTCATTTGTTAAGGCACTGACCTGATCAATGAGAGCTTTAATCTGTAACTGTAAAATAGGTATATCGGTGTAGTATTTATCAATCCAGAATAGGAAAGCCTCACATTGTGACTGTGCGACGGTCCCTTGGGAATAACCACGATTGTGAACCAGAGCATCTCCAACATGGACTGTAGATTTATTACCCAACTTAATACCAGGAAACCCTTCACTATGTTTCAGACAAGGCGGTAGATTGTCCACGAAGTTGTAAGACTGATCGAGGTGTGGTTGGAACGAAAGAGGGTCTTGTTCAGCGAGAAATCTATCAATTTCAAAATCCAAACTCTCATGGATCTCGATCATCGAGCTCGCATGAGGGTTTGACTTGTTTCGGAGCTTCCTCGAAATTAACCTTCCAGCTCTCTTATTTTTAAAACTCAAATCAACATTGCCTTTGGATGCCTTGCCTGTAGGTTTGTTTGAATTTTTGACAGAGTCATTAGGCTGTGTAGCTTGCTCATGGGCCTGCTCAATAACCTTTGGGTCGGGTAAAGGATTTTTGTAGGTGGTCGTAACACAGACCTGGGTAGGTGAAAGGGGCATTGTAGGATAGACTAAGGTTTCCTCAATCACAAGCTTGTCAACCTCTTCAACATTGGGGTTAGCGAAACCATTTATGGTTAAAAATGAATCCCAATCATCGTTTTGCAACCTCAATTGATGTGCAAGCATCATTTTTATTAAACCGTGATGGAAAAGGCTTGAATCTAAACGTTGCTTTTTATACCTTTTAGCCCTTTTGTAGAGGCTCCTCCATAGATAATAAGGCATGTTTAAAGGAAACCCTATGAAATTCATGAGCAGACGCATGTGATAAAGAAACACAAAACCGAAACAGCTTTCGCAAGTGACAAATTGTTTCAACACTGCAAGTAGACCATGCCATCGGGCTTTTAGTAAGGAGACTGGCATACCTTTGTCACGGCCTTTGATCTTTCGAGATGTAAAGAAAAGACCCCATGGAACCTCTTCTACCTTAGCATTCTTGAACCAGTTATGCCCAGTCGTAGGGAGTCCTGTTGCTTGGCTTAAAAATTCCTCTGTGACTTCAAGTTGAATGTCCCCAACCTTAGCTCTACATCCATCGAATGAGAGAGTGAATTCCTGAGCAGTATGTAGGTTGAAACCCTAGAAATTTTGAGGGAAAACGAGCCAACTGTTACCCTTGAGGTCCTCCTGGCATCATCGCATAGGAGCAAGGTCTGAGTGCCATTAGGTTCGACTCTAGAAATAGGGGCCATGGTGAATCGACAGGCAATCACCCAAATGTAGTGCATATGGAGGGTTTGTAAGAGCATACCAGAGCTATACCCCAAGCCCGAAAACCATCAACAGTCTATGGCGTATGAGGCGAAAATTCATAACAAAAAGACAGGCATTGTTTGAAATGAATGTGAGGAGTGTTGCAAAGCCCAAGACCAAGCTTCGAAATGATTGGCTAATTGTAATCGTATTGCCACCTCTCATGTAGCACAGGCCACAACCAGACCATTAAAATAAAAATGAGTGCACAACAGAGTGGGTTCGGTTGTAAAGTTTGGGAGAGGGAGACTTGTAAACCAAAACCTAGTGATGAGGGAACATATGACCAAGGACCACACTAAAACCATATCAATACTCAAATTAAAAGGTCCTTTGTTGATACAAAAAAAATAATCCATATGCATACTTGACATTTGAGGAATCAAAACAAAGGGAATAATCTTCATAGCAAGGAACAAAGCTTCATTAATAAAAACTGTAGAGACATTTTGTCTTTCATAAACTTCTCAAAAAGAGTGGTAATACGGCCAAAAGTTTTAATGCTTCATTTTCATGCTTTCAGTCATGAATGAAGCATGAAAACAAAGACAATAGGGAAAACCGAAAACTTACAATTGTCGTCTTGAAAATTGCTTATGAAGAACAGAAAAATGTATGACCCCAATTAGGCAGCTATAGATCGTTATTTGATATAAAAAGTTAAAAACATGTTGGGCTCCCAACAAGTAGTTGCTTCCAACCACTGCCTTGTGTCCTCAAGGCATGGACAACCAAAAGTTTCATTAGGCCATGGCGATGGAGGCTAGTTTCAGGTTTCTTGGAAGTTGATTTCACTCCTCTCACCATTTTATTCAAACTCATCCATAGGAAGTGAGGAAAATCAATTTGTGGCCCTCCTTCAAAATGTGATAAAAGTTTCAAATGGTATAAGAAGGTTACTGCATACCTCCCTTCACAGGTGAGAAATATCTGCAAACTAATGAGCATCGTCCAATATTCTTCTTTGATGTAGCTTCGAGGAATGTCCTTAGTCCAATCAGGGTCTTGATGTTCTGGCCTAAGAAATTTTTTACAAATCTTCCTGTCAACAATCACCCCCTTGAAGTATTTTTCTCCAGACGAAGGGAGGCCTGTAGATTCTACTATGGTGGCCTCTAAAATCATTAACTTCATATCTCCAAGCTGAACACTTTCTCCATCATATGTATGTGCAAAAGCAAGAGAGACTTCTTCAAGATAGCCTTTAAACTTCTCCAAAAATGGGACCTAGCCTGCCTGTTCAAATATTTCCCTACAAGCTTGATATTCTGGTGTTTCCCTGTATAATTAGAACACAGGCTCATTTATGTCGACCCCCATATTGTTAGAAAAAATAGGACCGTGGAGCAATAAAATAAAACAAATGCGGAAATAAAACACAGAAAATACATAATACAAGAGAAACACAGATTTACGTGGTTCACCCAATGTGGGCTACGTCCACCAGAGAAATTGCCAGGTCCTTTCTTTATTATTATCCAGCAAAATGAAGGGATACAAACTACAGCAAAACCTGTTGTAACTTCCTCTTCTTTCTCTCACAGTATCCTCTCTCAGAATACAATACTCGCCAACATACATAGCCGCAATCCATTTCCCTCATAAAAGAGGGTTGCCTTCTAGGGCAAAAAACCCTAACATAATCTCTATCGTTAGATCTACGACCTTATAATGAACGGTCCAGATTTACAATGAAATTACAATATACTTTTACAAGGCAATTTTTGCTTCGGG
>ML786811.1:953311-965462 GCA_009831015.1 Picea engelmannii | reverse complement strand
TGGCAAATTGGGCAAAGTTGGACATAGGTGACTATGTGGACAAAGTGGCCTAGAAGATGCTTCTAAGGAAGCTACTTGGAGAGTATAAATAAGAAGCAAGGGTCTCTTGTGAAAATCATCTCTTGAGCATAGCTTGAATATCTATTTTGAGAGAGAGATTGACTAGAGGATCTCATGGACGCATCAAAGTTTTCGTAAGTCTGAGATCATGATGGTGAAAGTTTCAAAAGTTTAGAAACCCTAGTTTATGAAGGAGTACATGAGCAACAGTGGGACAGAGCGCGTACAGTTGGATGAAGTCATGGAGACTTGAGTTTGAGTTGATGCCAGGTTCTTGAAGTCTGAAGCAAGTTCCAGAACTGCATTCCATGGGCTCAGATCTGCCATAGAAACTTTGGTATGGTTACATAGTTGTCTTAATGGATACTCTTGCTTATTGTATGGTGAATGCTTAAGGCATTCTTGGTATGGCTGTTGTGATATGGTTATGTTGGTCGATTGATAAAGTGAGCAACACTCTTATGTTTCAGTACTGATATGGTTGCCATAGTATGTTGGTTACTTATGTTTGAGTAGCATTCATATTGTATGATTGAGGAGCATGAGTAAGTTGTTGGAGAGTATGGATGTGTTGAGATTGGTTATGGTACAATGAAAGACAGAAGTGGATGTGACTAAAGGCTACAGAGGATCTGAGTTTTTCATGAAGAGAAAAACCATAATTACTCAGAAGGCATACGCATGTTGTAGTACAGACTAGTCGCATACATACGCGAGTTGTACTACTGGTAGGGCACGTACATACACGTGCTGCACTACTGACAGGTCGCGTACTTGGTGACAGATTGGTATATGTTGAGGATTGATTCCTCTTCTCAGTTGGTGTTGAGTTGTGTAAGTTGAGTCTTGCATTGTAGATTTGGTGCTCTTGTGGAGTTGTAATGCTATTCAGTTGTTGTTGATAACCCAAGGATTGTAGTCCGTAATAGAAAGAAAATTGTACATACATCTTGTGTTCTTTGTGTTCCTTGTGGTGATGACTTATTGATGATATATGTTGTTGATATATGTTCACATTTAACTGGTTATAAATGACAACAATAAGTGATGATTAAATGGTGATTGCTAACTAAGAAGTTTTGTGAAGGAAAAAGTTGTAGAAAAGAGCCCTACACTTATTCACCCCCCTATTAGTGTGGTCGGTGTGTCCAGTAATTGGTATCAGAGTAGGCCTTCACTATAAGCCTTAACAAGCTTGAATAAGATCCATGGACACATAAATGGATGATGAAGTTTCAATCCTTGATGAGGAAAACTATTCTACATGGAGAATAGAAATGAAAGTGCATTTGAAGGAAACAGAAGTGGGTGTTTGGAAATCATCTTTTGGTGGATCAGTTCCTTTGAAGAAAAAGTCAAAGTTTGCAGCTCAAAGGGAAGAAAAGAAGAATGATGCATTGGCTCTCAAGACCATTCTTAGTGGGCTCTCAAGTTCTATCAAAGAGAGCATGGGACAATGCACTTCCGCCAAGGATCTATGGCTAAAGCTAGAGAAGACATACCAAAGCAAAAAGGAAGGACTTGAAGACAATTTCATCAAGATCAATGAAGGTAAAGAATCTCCAAAATCCCTTGATTGCATTATTTCAAAATGTGATGATGTTGAATATTTCTCTACAAGTGAAGAAGAAAATCTAGAGATAGTATGTGTAGAATTAGATGATAGTTATCCCATGGAAGAAGTAGAAGAAGAACTATCAGAGCTTAAAAGGAAAGTTGAATGGGGTCTATTTGAATACAACTATGACCATTGTTACATAGAATATAGCTATCTTTCTGAGAACACTAAAAGGTTTCTTAAAAAGAATCAAATGCATATCTTGAAGTTAAAGGAAATGCTCAAGGAACAAGAAGAAAGTAAAAATACTTAACTAGAAGAAAAAGAAGAAGAGATCAAAAGACTAAAGAATGAAATATAAGAACATAAGAAGGTAGATGATGAGATTAGCAAAAGTCTTGAAGATAATGTCCATCTCAAGACCCAAATTGAAGAATCCAAAAGGATAGAGGAACTATTAAAGAATCAAGTAAATGAAAAGGAAGAGTCATGTCATAAGTTGGAAGCTGAAGTTTTTGATCATAGAAAGAAAGTAGAGAAGTCAAACAAATTCTTGAATAGCTCAACAATATTGAATGAGATCTTGGATAGTCAAAGATCACCAAATGATAAATCGGGTCTTGGATACAACAAAGAAGCTACACATGTTGAAGCAAGCACCTCAAAGAAGCATGAGGTAAGTCCCTCACTCTCAAAGGATGGAAATAATGTTGCAAGTCAACCATCTACACAAGGCAAGAAAAATTTCAAAAGAACAAAGCAAGGAAGACATCAAGAAGCCATCCTTACATCTCAAAGCAAATTCAAGACACCTCCAAGATGGACACCAAAGCAAAGGTATGAAAATGTTTTTCATGGTCAATGTTACTCATGTAATGAATATGGTCACAAAGCTTTAGAGTGTAGATATTATGCAAGGAAATATAGTGAAAGATTTCATAACACCCTAAGGTGTTGGAGATGTAATCAAGTAGGACATATTGCTACTCATTGTCACACCATGAGATGCTACAGTTGTAGTTGATTTGGCCACAAATCATAGGATTGTTGGAACACAAGAAGAAATTCCATGATGAGGACTTCATATAGCATGACTAGAAGAAGCCATGAAGTTAGGAAGGAAGACATTTTTGAAAAGATGGAAGCTCAGAGCTCAAGTTCTGAGAAGCTGGGACACCTTCAGAAGTGGGTGAAGAACATTGAACAATCAGAACAGAATGACAGCCTTAAGGGAAGCTCAAGTTTGTCATCTTCAGAAGCATACGCGGGTTATAATGGTAACAGTCGCGTACATACGCAAGTTGACCTATGAATAGGTCGCGTACATACGCAAGTTGACCTATGAATACATACGCGAGTTGTCTGTGCAGCAAGTCATGTATCTATGGTAAAGCCTTGGGAAAAAGGCTAGTCATATGAGTTGCAACATGGTATGATGGTATAACTCTGTGTTGTAGGGTCTGACATGGTTTGTTGCGGGGTCTGACATTGTTTGCTGGAGGTTTTCATGATTAAATGTTGGCATACATAATCGATGTATGTATGGTGATGACATATGGTTGAGTGTTGAAAGACTATCTTGGATGCATGGTACTAACCCTAGAGTGTGGATTGAGACATTTCTTTGTTGAAGAATAATGTTGGTTGTGACAATGAAGTTATGACACTTTGGTTATGAGATATATCATGTTGATGCTAGCTAGAGATGTCATTGATCTATTGAGGCACACTTCTAGTACATATAGTTTTGGATGCTTAGTATTTGTTGAAGTGAATGATGGTTGAGGTAGATAATTTAGAGTACATGGCTAGTACTTATTTGAGCTCCATTGATATATCTTATTATGTATTATGAGATGCATATTTGTTGGATATCTTGGTGCATGCATTTGGCATGAGGATGGACTACATAGTGGGACATGTAGTTGATGAGTTGATGAGGTGGTCATATTGTACATCATTGATGAGTCATATTGATCTATAGTTGATGCATGATTGGTACACTTTTGGTACATTGTTAGAGGCACCTACTAGCAGTATGATTGGCACATGTTTTATGGTGGATATGGCATACATGCATGAGGACACATCTTGATTGTAGTTCATCTTGTTGTGGTATTGGTGCATGGTTGATGCACTTTTTTGGTACAGGTGGTGATACATGTTTAGTGCAATGTTGATGCACTCATATATGGTATATGTTTGTGGATAATAGTACTTGGCTAAAGTACACCATTGGTATTACTTGTTTAACATATACTTTGGTACATGATATATGGGATGATATAGTTGAGACACTTCATTGATTAAGATACATGATTGCGGCACTTGGTTCTTGGTAGAGGCATATCATGAGTGATATGACACTTGTTTGAGGCACATGGTTGGCATGTTGGTAGAGGCATATGGTCGATGCACTCCATTGATGATATCTTATGGCATATGATATGGTATTGATGTACATGGCCATTGTGCATGGTTGGCACATGATGTACTTGGTTGATGTTTTGTTCACGATTCTCTATTCATTGTTGACATATCTTTTGCTTCATGATGTATGGTATGGCACAAGTTTGATGCATGGATAGGTCCAAGGATCATCATAGAAAGAGCAGTTGATCTATGTTCTGGTTGAGCAATAGCATTTGCAGCAGAAGCATATTGCAGTGGTAGCATATTGTTCATATTGCAGAGAAGATAGGGGAGACATAACCATAGGGGGAATCATTCTTCTTCCCATGATTCCAGGAGGAGAGATTTATCAGATGCAAAGATAAATACTTGAAAAAGAGACCTATACTTGGAGAAAGAACACAAAGGCATAGTTCTAGGGCGAGCAATGGTCACAGGGGGAGCATGAGCTATATATCTTCAACATTACATCAAATTGATATCCTCAAGAGTGATTTTAAGAACCCCCCCAAAATTTATATGTATAATAAATGGGTGAATCCCCATGATACATCGGAAAAATTAAAGGCTATTTTATCAATAATATAAAATGTATATATAATTTTTTGGTGAATATTTTAGTCAATTATATAATCTTGTAAAATATTGGCAAATCTTTCACTGAATTATAAAATCTTGTAAAATATTGGTGAATCTTTCACTAAATTATAAAACCTTGTAAAGTCTTAGGGGATCCTCCAACGACCTCACCTAAAGCCTCAATTTCCTCACCTGATTGTTGTGCAAAGCCTCTTTCAAAATATGTCAAAAAAATACAAAAATTTCCAGTGAAAAAATGAGAGTGCCCTCACTATCCCCTGAGAAACATTTCACTTCTTCTAGTTCCTTGGGCTTCTTGCTGACCATTTGATGCTAGAAAAGGGTCAATGACCTCCCAAAAGGATCTATCATTGAATATCCTGAAGGTTGGGTCATTGTCCAATGTGTACCATTATGGTTTTCCAAGTTTTATTGGTGCATGTCAAAGTTGAATAAATATTACAGTATTTCAAAATTAATGCTACAATTTGATGCCAAATATATCATAACCCAGCAGTGTTATTGCTTGGCATAAAGTCTAGACACTATTCATATTTACCTTTTTACAATATTCTGAGTTTGTCAAAAGAACGAAAAAAACTTCAGTATTCTTTGTATTTCAAAAATTTATATAGAGAATATGTTTTTCTTCATGGAAACCTTTTCATTCTAATTAATCGTCTCAAGTCAAAAGATTTATCAGAGGATAATTCTTGCTTAAAGAAATTTCTCCTGGAATTTGGTTGCCAAAGCTTGAGCTATTACCAACKACTGTAGATTGCATATTGTTATATGATTCGAATCCAAGATGAAGATTGCTCTCCGGACCCGGTCATGGCTTTTGCTTCTTTGAAAACTAATAAAATTGTGGTGTCATCTCACAACCCTATATGGAGTCTCTCAATTGCTTCTTACCATCACATCACAAAGAAAAGTGGACATCAATGTAAAAGAGCCATAAACTCTCTATAGCAAGAGCATTGGTAGCCCTATTTGCCCATATGCATGCAAAACTAAAGCACAAGAAATGTGTGACTTTACTTGCTAAGACTAAAATTAGTTAAGCGATGAAGCCACTATAGGAAAGTAATAATGTGAAAGGATCTATAAAAAAAGGTAAACCTTGGACTTTGGAAAATTAATTGCATGAAGCATTAATCTCTTACATCTAATATGTTTAGAGTACATGGAAAAATATCTCTTTCATAATGGGATCATTCTATTTTTTGAAGTCTAGTACACCAAATGCCACATCCATACTTTAGATTCGATGGTACAACATTGTAGAAAATATTTATCTTAGACCAAACATGTTCAAACTAAAGATGAGAACATTGGCTCACCATAAGATTTAACATATGTATAGTGTAACCCTTTTTTATTCAACTTTGAGAAGGGAGGGCCATATTGAATGTTTTCTTATAACCAAAAATACATCTAAATAAATACAAGTTGTTGTAACATCCACTATGTCACCTAGAGAATTCCTCCAAACTTTTCATTTTGGTCGGTTTAGGGTGTGTGACACTAACTTGCTTCAAACCTAGTGATGATATCAACCTAGGATTACTTATAACCAAACTATTCCTAACACATCAAACATGACCCAACCCAATGCCCAAATTAAGTTAGCATATTTTACAACAAAACCAACATTATGAGGAAACGTCCAACCATTTTGTTTAAATTATCTTATTAACTTCAACACAACCATTTAATGAACATCAAAAGGAACATACAGTTTTTTCCATAAAGAAACCACAACACACTTGTTAGGGAAACACTTAATATAATTTTCTTAACTTTGTTAAGAAGAATGTTTACAACGAGCTACATAGGTAAGGTTCAATCAACCACTACAACCTTAACATAGATGCAAAAGACCCAAGAACACCATCCTTGCTTCAATACAAGTAAACCCACAAACCCTTACCACAACTCACAAGTATACCTCATGTAGTACCCTATTCTTCAACACTTATAAAACATCTATCCAAGTCATCATACCAAACTCACACTTTCCTTCCTTAAAAAGAAAACTATGCCTTGGATTTTACTAAGTTTCTCCCTATGTCTTAGTCTTCTCCAAGTTGTTATGTTTGTTTAGTATTGAATGCTTTCCACACAACTCGTAATTTACTTATATAGGAGTGATGGCTTAACTCTTTCCCCCAATCTGGGGTGACTTGCCTCACACTCCAATTTTAAGTGGACCCATAATCCTACACTCGTCCATCATCAATTAGGTAGTTGTATCCACCTCCTCAAAATATGCCATGGCCTTGGAAGGGATGCCCCAAAACCATGCAAGTGTGTCATATTTCATGGGAATTCGACCTCTTTAGGACACGTCCTCAATAGATTTTCCATGAAGCATGAAAATCTAAGTGCCCAATTTACTTCAAGTGACACTCAACAACCATAAAACATGTAGCTCCCAAGTTCCTTAAACCATGCACTCCCAAAACCATGCCACCATCATTAGAAAAAATCGGCCTCCATCTTACAAAATGCCATTCAAAGCATTCAAATTGTTCATTTCACTTCCATTGAGCACCTCTCCATCATTGAGTATCATCCCAGCCACCAGAGCATCAAAATTCATCCCCAAAGCACAGGGTTACCTCCTACGCTGCGCTTCTAGCTCACTCGCTGCGCTTTTGAAATGGGAGGTCAATCAAGCATCACATGGGTTCATTTCTGCATTTCAGAGTTTCCAACATCTCCTTGACAAGTAAGTAGCATTTGGCACTCTTCCCATGCGTCATTCTTCTCAAAAAAAATAGTGAAAATCCCTCTCCTAGGGTTTCGATGTGATTTTGATATCCATGTTATTTTGCTTCTTTTCAGTGGTAAAACACCTAAGTTTCCTGCTCAATCACCTTCACCTACACCTTACATTCCTCCCCTAAACATATTCCATGCATATTCACTTCATTCCCTCCATTTTCCCTGCAAACCCTAGCCTACGCTGCGCTTCTGACTTTTTCCTAGGTTATGACTGTGTTTCACTCATTTTTACACCATCCTTTCGCTATTCTTAAGAATTTTCACTTCCCTACACTCCCTAACAGCTACACCTACCCTCTGTAATTTTCCCATCAATTTTCATATTCATATTACCCCCCATTCTCTTCCTCTAAATTCACAATCCTTTTTCCCCTGTTTTCATAGACATACCACATATTTTCCCTTTGCCATTGAAAGATAGGGTTACATCATGGAAACTGGAAGCAGTGATACTCAGAAGAAAAGGTATAATAAAGGTGGACAAGTTTCCAAGTATGAGCCAACACAGGTCAGAGAAATCATGGCCTCACCTTTCATTAAGAAATCATTTGAAGATGTTGGTTGCCTAGGGTTTTGTGAAAGAATTCAAGATGTGGGTTGTCATGCTAAATTGACCAGTCTCTTTGCCACCAATTTCAAGAAGGATAAGACCACAATTGCAGGGATAGACTTCACCATTTCAACATATGTCATTGCCATAGCTACATGTATTCCCAATCATGGAGAAATATGGTTTAAAGGGATGGATTTGGACATTGAAAACTACAAGATCTTCCTAAAACCACACTATAAAAACAATCCTACTCATATATTTCCCTTCAGATGGTTGCTAGATAGATATTCCCCATTGATGAAGATGATCATGAAATACTTCACTTGCGAAGGGAGATTTTCAAGAATGTACCAGTATCACATAAGACTATTAATGCATTTCACTACCATCAAGCCACTCAAGTTGCCTCATTACTTATTCAAGAGCCTGGTCAAAATGATAGAAAAGGTTCAGATCAAAGGGAAAGATCGTCAAACAAGATTGTTTCATCATGGTTTGGTAAAGGTCATGATCCTCCAAAATCTTTCAGAAATCAACATACCTTGGGAAACATTCATCCAGACAATTTCTTTTCTGCTTGCTACTAGTCAACCTAGTAGTCAAAGCACTCCATCAGCACCACCAAGGCCACGGGAGGTTGGCTCATCCAACAAGTTGTCAATTAGAAAGGCACTTATGGAAAAGTTTGCACGGACTTACAAGAAGGGGAAAAGATTGGTTTTTGCCCCTCAAAGCACTAAAAGGATGTCTACACCCAGAATTCTGACTAGGGCACAAACTAGATCACTGCCTAAGGACACTACAGTTGAGCAGGTTCAAGGAGCATTGGAGAAGTCACCTAGGCACACAGTTGACTAACCATTGCATAAATTTGAAGAGGAGATGGCTGACGTGCATGAGATGTTTGACCATGGAGACAAATCAAATACATAAATCATCAAGGAGCAGCAAGCACAAATGTAAGAGCTAAAGGATGATCTTGCAAAGGCAAATCACATGGTAGCATTACTAAATCAAGAGAAAAAAAAATTGAAGCTTAATGCGATGCATCCAAGTACTTCACCAGGTCATCTATCTTCCAGCAAATCAAAGGACAAAGGTAAAACATTGATTGGTTTGGAAGAACATGCGGAAGACAAGGAGACGATGCAAAAAAACCCTATTCACTCTATAGGTGTTGAGATTGAGGAAAACAAGGAGCATTAGGTTGGGAGAGTAAACCAATACTTGGATAAGCTGTTGAAAAGGTCCAACAGAGACAGTAAATTGCAGAGAAACATGCCAAGACACTATTTCACCAAGAACCTGATTTGCAAAATTAGGCTAAAAAACATGAAAAAGAGGCTAAGGAAATCCCTAAAGAAGCTAAAGAGGAGAGATAGTCTTGATCTCTTGGCTGATGCATCACTGATTATGTAAACCCATCACAAAAGGAGTCCCATAAACAAATTGCAAGGAATTTTGACAATTTTGGCAAATTTTTGAAGTTTTTGGTATTTTGACGGTTTTGATGTACAGAAGCGCAGCGTGGCCACGCTGCGCTTTCTCTCAGTGGATTTAAATGATGAAAAATTTACATTCTTGGATAGGTATTGACCTATACTTCATATATATATATATATATATATATATACTTTTTTGGCCATTTCAGATCACAGTGTTGAAGAAAAATAAAAATAAAAACATGATAAAAAACAGGTCTCTGCCACTTTTTCAAGACCTTTGCTATGCTTTTGGGAGTAATTGTGGGAAAATGCAATTTTGTCCCTCATGAAGTGTCCATTTGGTTTTCTTGAGGTGTCTAATGAAAACTAGACATCCTAAGCTTTCCAATGCATCTTTCAGAAATGAATTTGGAGCATGGGAAGGCCTTCAAAAGTCCTTCACAAGCCGGGCACTGCGCTTTTGTAGATTGGTGTTGCGTTTCTGGGAAATGTGACAGTTTTTGAATTTTCTTGGTGAAAGTTGATTCCCATTTATGTAATTCTAACTATAGTGAATGTATATGATGTAATTAAGTTTCATGGGTTTGAACTGGTTTTTTCCATGTGGATTTGGTGATATTTAATGATTGTCAAAGTCAAATTGAGTTAGTTGAGCTAAACTGGGAAGTCTATTTTGACTTTCCTAACTTTGGGTATTGTTAGATATCTTTTGTGATTTGATCCTAGGAGGTAGGATTCGACCCCTCAGATGGGGAAAGTTGTTTTGTATCTATATGTAGACTCAAGAGAGTCAAGAAAAGGGTTGGATACTGGGTAATCATGGTGTAGAGTTAATGTACATCATTTGACAAAAATAATACAGTTGAGGCATTTACAGGAATCTTGTGGCATTTATATTGGTGAAGTACATCTGCTTATGTTTAATGTTTTTGTCATTCTATGTGATCATTTTATGTTTTTCCTATTCTAATCATTAGAAGAAAGTCAAAAGAACAAAATTTATTTCATATACTCTGTCTCTAGTTTTGTAATGATCTATATGTTTTTCATCTGAAGTTGAGTGAAGGAATTCTTAGTTGCTCCTCTGATTAGTGGAATTTCCCCTCTTTTCCCTCTTATCCATTTCATTTAATGTGAATAGATCCAACATAGGTGTCTATCCTTCCCTGTAATGTTTTCCTGTAGAATCTGCCTTGATTTTACACAGATTCTTTGACCCCATTGCCCAATGACCCATTTTCTTTGTTCCAACCAAACAATTAAAAACAAAAAAACCTTGACCTATCATAACTAGCCTAACATTCTAAACTCAAACAAATCTAAATCCCACAGAGAGATCCCTCTCTGAAGTTGGCAGGGCTAGATCCCAACTTCCAAAGCAGTTTGTGGTTACCTTCGTTTCCCTTTATACAACCCAAGGAAATTACCGAGTGCTAACACAACTAACTGAAGTAAACATTCTTATCCCAATATCTCACTAAGTCATTCATATAACACCTAAATCAATGACATGATGCATCCATAATCATTGATAAATCTGCAAGAGAATGTAAATTCAAACTCAAAACTTTCATGGGCTTACCTTGATGTGATTTTCATGTACTCTTGTGTAATAATGAAGCATGCTAATCCTTCATTCACTTCCACCTTCATAGTGTTGATCATTGGCCTAGCATTGATGCTTTGAAGAGTAATACAACCATCAGTACCTTAAACATCAATTCATTGATGTAGCATACACTAATATTTCAACCAAGCAAACTTTAAAAGACAAACAAGACAATGTGTGTTGTTATTCATGGTATGGAATGGAGGTTTGCAAGGTAAGTGGCAGTAAAGTATGGGTAATGGAGGTATTTATCCAATCAACAAAGGGGTTTTCATAGCATTCTTTATGGAATCTGAAACTCAACCACCATATTTATGAAAGTATAATTGCATTAGAGGAATGTCGGTCTCATGCTAATAGGTTTCCTATGATGTACGCATAGGAACCTAGCGCATAGACCATTTTTCTCTTCGCTTAGCTAAGTAGAGCTCATTTCCCTTTCTTAATAATCAATAAGTCTTTTCAAAGAAAATACAAAATAAACATAGTAGATCCTAAAAGGTGAAGATGCTCAAGTCATGCCAAAAAATGAAAGGAAATAAAAAAATCTTTCCTTGACCATCAAACATATTAAAAAAAAATCATAATTATGGAGAACACATTGAGTGCCCACAAAATAACTAAAGGCATATATTAAGCCTAAGACCATATGTTTCTCAAATAAATGTCACGAAAAAAAGATGAAAAACAATTTTTTACTCAACAAAGGTCTTTAACTTTAACCCAAACCCTTGACTCAATGGAAATCAGATGAAGCCAATCATTCCATAACAAAAGGTACAGTCAAACATCAAATGAGAACTAGAAGCATTCAAGGGCCTAACACATTTTTAACCAAAATAAACACAAAATTCCAACCAAAATGCAACAAACAAACAAACCATTAAAATTTATCAACATATTAGAGAAAGACATCAAAGAAATTTCATCTACTTGAATGAGCCCATTCTTGCTTAGCGGAATTCTTGTTAAATCGAGCATCTACCCTTTAATACTGGGACTCTATCTATGTGAAGAGATAGGTCCCATCTTCATCAAATTCCAACTTCATTTCCTGTCACATACAAGAAAGAGACAATGTAATAGTTAAATATCAAAACATCAATCTTAAAATAACTTGCATCAAGAAAATGTGGCTCCAAAGT
>ML786811.1:907580-944981 GCA_009831015.1 Picea engelmannii | reverse complement strand
ATACCTTAGGCGACCCTTTTGAGTGGTAAAAGGGTGTTGATTATATCCAAAGGAGGTCAAAAAGGGTGGTACTGGCATAGAGTTGGAGGTCAATGGTATGTAGTATGGGCATAGAACATAGTCAAAACCGGGGACCAACAAATATTAAAGTGACAAAGTCAAATAAGATTATTTAAATATTAAAGTAAAGTGACAAAATCAAAGAGGATTATTTAAATAATAAAGTGAAGTGACAAAGTCAAGGATAATTATTTAAATAATAAATTAAATGAAGAACTTTCTAATTATGGAAAGTGGTTATAAGAAGGTTAACCCTAAAATGAGGAAAATGGGTTAAGTGGTCAAGTGGCTATTGGATACATGGACACGTGGCAAATTGGACAAAGTTGGACATAGGTGACTATGTGAACAAAGTGGCTATGTGGACAAAGTGGCCTAGAAGATGCTTTTAAGAAAACTACTTGGAGAGTATAAATAAGAAACAAAGGTCTCTTGTGAAAATCATCTCTTGAGCATAGCTTGAAGATCTATTATGAGAGAGAGATTGACTGGAGGATCTCATTGACGCATCAAAGTTTCCGTAAGTCTGAGATCATGACAGTGAAAGTTTCAGAAGTTCAGAAACCCTAGTTTCTGAAGGAGTATATGAGCAACAGTGGGACAAAGCGCGTACAGTTGGATGAAGTCATGGAGACTTGAGTGTGAGTTGATGCTAGGTTCTTGAAGTATGAAGCAAGTTCTAGATCTACATCCCATGGGCTCAAATCTGCCATAGAAACTTTGGTATGGTTACATAGTTGTCTTGATGGATACTCTTGCTTATTGTATGGTGAATGCTTAAGGCATTCTTGGTATGGTTGTTGTGATATGGTTATGTTGGTTGATTGATAGAGTGAACAACACTCTTATGTTTCAGTACTGATATGGTTGCCATAGTATGTTGGTTACTTATGTTTGAGTAGCATTCATATTGTATGATTGAGGAGCATGAGTAAGTTGTTGGAGAGTATGGATGTGTTGAGATTGGTTATGGTACAGTGAAAGACAGAAGTGGATGTCACTGAAGGCTGCAGAGGATCTGTGTTTTTCATGAAGAGAAAAACCCTAATTACTCAGAAGGCATACACATGCTGTAGTACAGACTGACCGTGTACATATGCGAGCTGTACTACTCGTAGGGCACATACATACGCGTGCTGCACTACTGACAGGTCACGTACCTCTTGACAGATTGGTATCTGTTGAGGATTGATTCCTCTTCTAAGTTGGTGTTGAGTTATGTAAGTTGAGTCTTGCATTGTAGAGTTGGTGCTCTTATGGAGTTGTAACTCTATTCAGTTATTGCTGATAACCTAAGGATTGTAGTTCATAATAGAAAGAAAATTGTACATACATCTTGTGTTTTTTGTGTTCCTTGTGGTGATGACTTGTTGATGATATATGCTGTTGGTATATGTTGCCGATATATGTTCACATTTAACTGGTTATAAATGACAACAATAAGTGATGAATAAATGGTGATTGCTAACTAAGAAGTTTTGTGAAGGGAAAAGTTGTAGAAAAGAACCTTACACTTATTCACCCCCCCTCTCAGTGTGGTTGGTGTGTCCAACACCTTCCCAAACCATCAAGGTAATCAAAATAATGAATACTTTGAAATTAACAGAAGTCATGGGATTTCCCCACGACACTGCCCAATCCTACAAAATTACACCCCTGTCCTGAACATAGTTTACTGTGAATTCTGTGGGTCACCTACTCACACCACCAAGCATTTTCGTTCTATGGATTCTCTTGCGGACAGAGTGGATCGGTCTGCATTTAGGGTCGAAAAATGCAAACCCTTATTTACCTTATTAACAAAAAAAATGCTAAAAGGTAAAAATATAATCAATTGAGGTTGGATGAAAATAAATTTCTTTATATGTCTAATTACACAAAAATGAAAGTTTGACAAAAATTTGAAAAAACAAATCTAAATAACTAAGAAAAATAATCACAACTTAAAACAAATTGAAAGAATAAAAAACTTACCCTTCTTCAAACTTTCAAATTTTCAAATTCAAGATGAAATATTCAAACCGAAAAAACAAATCAACACTACATAGACCTGATGCTTGAAATAACCTTATATATAGATGAGAACTAATAGAGCAATTTGTTTTAAGTATTAAACTCAATATTAAAAATTCTAACTTAGAAATTCATATATGAATTTGGCAATATAATTTTGTTAAAAATCACTTTCAAATATTTTAAAATTATAATTTTTTATTATACAAATCAATTCAACAGCACATAAAAATCCTTCAAAACCGTAAATTATATACTCTCAACACTTTTCTAAAAAAAACATTAAAATTATTTCCTATCACTTTTATAAAAAAATATTAAAATTTTTCCATCATATCTTCCTTTAAGCTATTATATACATACACCTGTTAAATTAAAATAAAATAACTCAAATTGTTAATCCATTATCCTACTTTATTTTTTAGTTTAATTTTAATATTAAAAAAAATCCCACATAGTCATTAAAACAGTTGACATCAAACAAATCAGATCTTTAAATTTTTCCTATCAAAATAGAAACGGAAAATCCGACCATTTTATTGATAAGATAGTACCATAACCGATTTAAGGGGTTTAGGCATTCAAAATCCAAACCCAGAGCGCAACATTAAGGGCGAGAAAAATGGCTACTTCATCCTCGTCTTCTGCTCCTTTGACTGAAACTGAAGAATCCAAACGCAAGCTCGCTTTCAAGGTCTATTCGCTTTCTTCTGTTATGCCATTTAACATCAATTTCCAATCATGCAATTATTGCGTTTGATAGTTGTTGAATTATTTTCTTTTGATGTGCTCTCTCTCAGACGAAGCAACTGCAGGTGGCTATTGCCGAACTCAAGAGTCTTCCGTCTTCAAGGGTCTGTTTTTTCTCCTTGACCCGATGCCTACTTTAGTTTTAATTTATCTATAGAGAATACATTTTTTTCTTAAATGGATACCAGAGGGTTAAGCCATCTGCCTAATTTATCTGTGCTAGTGTCTGTATTCATTGCACCAAATCCACTGTAGATTCAATGTCCCTTAACAGAAAGCGCTGATGGATCCCAATCCTACCCGGGCTGTAGAGCACCTCGATTCTTTCGGTGCAAAGAACACCGAGAGCAATGACTTCTCATTTATTTAGAGACAAGGAAGTGCAGTTGAAGAAATAGTGTAATACAAGTACAAATGTTTTTGGTAACATTTCCCCTCATGCATACTGAGAGATTAGGCCAGGTGGTTGCAGCACAAGGAACTACTCGTAATTAAAATATAGTGATGAAAGGATTAGGAAGGCTTTCAGAGCCATGGAGCTAATTGGTGGTTGTGTCTTTGTAGCCTTTTAAGTTTACCATGCCCTTCTATGTTTTTCGAAATATGCTTCATCATTCTATTAGATAAAATACTTTAGGGTACAGAGCATGTGCCAATTTTTAAAAAAAATGGACAGCAGATGGGTGGTCACCACAGAATCTGACCAAGGTCTAAACACTGAGCCCCCAATTGAAAACAAGACTCCTACAGACCATACATCAGAATCCTTTGAATGGCAAAACTTTTGGGAAGAACCGCAAGAGCACAGGACACTGCTCCTCTCTACAATTTCTCAGGCCTTGGCCCTTCATGCGAGGGAGCAGCATGAGCCAGTCTGAAAAACCACCATAGCATGATAGTAGCCCACAATGAAGCAAAAACAAAGAAACGATCGGTTTACAAACTCTCAAACAACAGGCAAGGGAGCAGCATGTGCCTGTTGCATTAAAAAACTGTTGTGACACTTCTCCTACAAAATGCCAATGAGGTGTGCAGGGAGAGACGCACCCACCAGGCCACATTCCAGCTGAACCGTCAGATCCAAAAGCACAACAGTGGAAGCTACAAACCCATTACAGAGAGAGGATGGCAGCAAGGAAAAAAGCCTGCCGTCCACCATTGACTTGTTGAAGACAATCTACAGGCTAGACATCCAGAAAACTACGCCATAGTAATTCACAAGGGCAGAAGCTGGCGAAACTTCCATAATCGCGCATAAGCCACATGTCCAGGCACCAGAACAGACCCCTGCACGGCTAGTGAGCAGCATGATACCACTAGCAGTATGCATGCACAACGAAAGCACAGACTCATTGAAAATAAACCAGGGGAATGAAACCCTCCTTGCGCAGGCTTAGAATGGTCTGCCACCACCAGGTCTGGACGGTGCCATAGTGCAGAGTGAGGCCAAGAAACCTAGCAATCCTTCTGCAGGCAGCACACCTACAGGCTTCAACAACAAAAAACAAAGCCCCTTCGTGGAGTTTGCCACCAAGGAAATACAAAAAGTCAGCTCTAAGCTATGCACCAGAGGTGGCTGGGATTGTCTGTCAGCCTACAAAAGCCTCCTTCCAGTTCCGTCTGGCCACCGGCATGCATACCTTGCCATGCAGGTGAAACGCTAATTGGGTTAGGGGCTGGGGCTGCAAGGGAGAGGTTGAGGCAGCCATCAATCTTCTTCCCTCTTGTTCCTTAATTCTATCCTTCACTTGAGTTTAATTCGTTCACACCATGCAATATCATTTTGTGACCATGGTCAAATCTCTTATATCCCTTCTTCTATCGTCAGCTGACATTCTATCATTCTCTGTGCATTTGAGTTATGACTGAGGGCCAACTATTTTAAACAATCGTTTTTGTTGCCCTTCTCTTAAGTTAAACTAGAGTGCTCATCTATCGACTTTGTTGGAAAATTGTTAATTTAAAAATTTGATGTTGCCTGATTAGTGTTTAGAACTTTGTGTAAATTTTCTTTCCCAGCTTTAAACATCTTGCAAGAATTTAGACTGTAAACTAACTCCACCAAATATATTTCTAACCTACTTTGTAGTTTCTATCTATCCTAAAGTAGATTCACTCAAGCCCAAATTAGACGCCATCCAATGTCTGCAAGTCCTAGTGAAAAACATTGTTCTTAGTTCACAGTCAGTAGCAAGAATACGTTCTTATGCTTCTTGAGCCAATATATCTAGAGTAAGTAGTTAATAAAGTCAGGAGGTTCAGACTCCAGAGAGCTTTACACAAGCATATAACCAGTATAATCCCACGTAATGATTGTCCCTGTTTAGAGTTTGAAACCCTTAAACTAAGTCTTCATATTCTAGACTGGTTCACTAACAAGATCTTGTCAGTATTTATTCAGTGTCACATATCATCGCAGATAACTACCAGTGATGCGGATTGAACAGTTGTCTGATGTTAACCCACATATCCATTTTAAGTAGAACTTCTGTTTGACAAGCTTTAGTCTCCAGTGTCCACTCATGGTTTTGAACTTTGGGCTTACCCTCTTTGTTTATGATTGTCCAACCAGAGCTAGGGATTGACTATTTCTGATAGGAACAATTCTGGCTGACTTCTACCTATACTTTAGATGGTAGATTTAGCAGTGGACTATCAGTATCACAAAGCCATTTATATTCTATAAAATCATTTTTAGTTTAAGGGATTCGGGATTTGACCATAAATACTTATAATAGAGTAGTAATTAAGGTGCCTGGTTATTTCTCAATGCATTCTTTTTACCATTAATTGCACTTTGAAAGATGAAAAGATCTAGCTGGACTTAGGACATCATTTTTTTTCCTCTTTGACAACTTAGTTTATAGTTAAGGCTATTAAATAAAATATTAGTTGACAGTAGTTATGTTATAGACGTACCATCCCTATAAGGGATTTTTCACAACAATATTATGGTGCACGGATCAGTTGTATTGTTTTAAAATATTATGCCAGCAGTTCTTCCTTTAAATACTTTTCTGACAGTTAATATTATTGCCTTTTGTTACAGCCTGTTTACGAGAAAAGCTGTGGACTTTTCTTTCGTACAGACATAAAATCAGCCACAGCTTCACAAGAAAGTGAGTCTTGCCATTCCCATTTTTATTTATTTATTTTAAAACAAAATTTCTCTTTTCTTTGTGTTTATGTCTGTGTGTGGGTGATAGAGAGACGGGTGGGGGGTGGGGGCACCTTGGAAGGGGAGGGGGACGGAGGGAGATACAGAGCTGATGAGGGGGATGGGCATTTAGCATCTCTGGACTCTGGCCCAACAACTAGATATCCATGCAACATCTTAAAAAAGTGCAAAATGCATCTCAATCTAGGAGATGGATAAATAAGGAAATTACAAAATGCCTGGAAATGTAGTATAGCTGTAGGCAGCATATGTGGTACAACTGTCAACAGCAAGATAGGCCTGGGGAAAATATCAGTTATTCTGATTTCTGGGTGTTGCAAATCTAAAATCATCCCGGGCCTGACAAATAATATTCTTTTCTGTGTAGTCTAAAGATACTGCACTACATGACAAGGATGCCTATCAACATCTATAGTAGTGAGTCAGTGACTCACCTTGAATCTCTTCTAATGGCTTTAAAGAAATTGGTGGTAAGACAATTTTTCTACCATAGGGTGCAATTGTATTCTTTGTCTCGAACGGTATACCTCACAAGCAGTTTCCTAGGCTTTCAAATCTGAGCAATGTGAATAACTTTATTGGATGTCATGAGATGATCTCCACAATCAAAGCATCATTAGTAATTTAGGGGGAAATCACAAGTTTACACACATTATGATTAAGAAAATTTCCTTCGTATTACATTGGCAAGATCAAGACAACTGGTCTTTGACACCCTTAGATTACCAATTGGTCCACGGGGTATCATCAAATGACCTCCCAAAAGGAAATCATCCTTTGCTTTCTTATGAGAAAAATGGTAACTGGTCTTTGACCTACCAAAAGATCAAGACAATTGGTCTTTGACACCCTTAGATTTTAGCATTACCAATTGGTCCATTGGGTATCATCAAATGAACTCCCAAAGGAAATCATCCTCTGCTTTCTTATGAGAAAAATGGAAACTTGCAATTTACTTGATGGTTAGTTTGAAGAAAACTAGAGCAAAAGGAACAGCATGGTGTTTAACTTCTGGTCTGCTGTGCAAGTGTTCCTTTGCTGAGTTTGTTTTGGGTAATGCTTTATAGTTTTCTTAAGTAGGCTTCTATCTCGGGCTATTCACCTTTCTTCCACCTTTTCCTGTGTTTTTTTGTATTTATGATTTACCACCCACATGTTGAATCTGTGCATACTCGAGGATAACTTTTGAAGACATTTGAGGTTCCTAAGGCTGTCCAACAGGCCTGTCAAATGACCTTTTGTTGGGCACTAAGTTCAAGGTACTTTCAAACTGTTTTCCTTGCTGTTTTAGGACTGTTTTCTCGCTGTCCAAAACAGCCAACAAATCTGAACTTTACCCACTCTGAATTCTGCCCTTAAGCTTTGATTTGATGCTCTTTAATGCCTCTTGTTATAAGGTTTAATGATGGATAGTTTCGCTGTCCAAGTTAGCCTTCTCTAACATGCATTAAACATCAAATACACCTCTAGGATCTTTAACAAGCTACAACTGAAAATACTAAGCAAACCATGACAAATGTACACGTGTTTTTGGTCAATATGACCCTGGAAAAATCCCCATGGGGAAAACCAGTAAGAGAGATAGATATATATTGGAGATCTGAAAGCAAAAGCTACAACAAGTAAATACACAAGGAGTCCCTCAAAACTTGTGCCTGCTAGCTATTGAACAAAGTGCCCTTTGGCTTGGTGCGCCTTCCTCTCTTTGTTAAGCCTTGACTTTGCCTTTGCTTTGACTTACCCACTTGTAAAAAGCACACAAGTAATAGATGCGCCCTTTCTCCCTTTGCTTGGTGCACACTTAGCCTCAAGTGCGCCCCTCCACTCAAAGGATGCGCCCCTACACTCTCTTGTGTTGATGATTGCAGCTTCGTGAGACATTCTCCAGGTCATACTCCTCGATGGACTGAGCTGGGTTGACCTATAATGATACTCGATGGACTGAGTTGAGTATGACACTTATCGATGGACTTATAAGTTGTACTAGGGTGCCCAACGACCCTTGGGTTGTAGCCCATGTGGTTGGGATATTGTACTGGGTTGGTGCCCAACAACCCTTGGGTTGTAGCCCAAGAGGTTGGGATATTATGTGTTGTAGCCCATCGTCCCTTGTGGTTGTAGTCCTTGTGGACACGTCTTGTGGTTGTCGCCCTTGACGATGATGACTCACACTATGTGGTTGTATCCCTAGTGTATTCTAGTGGGTCGTAGCTCTAGAAGACCTGAGAAGGTCCACATTGTTTGTAGCCATGTGTGGCGTGATAAATGTTAAATTTTAAGCTTGAAAGAAAACTGTAAGGAATTCTTTAAAGTTTAAATTCTGTCAGTACTTTGAAATTAGCTTAATATGAATCACAAAGCATAATCAAATAGCAAAAACCATGTAGTTTTACCAGCATGTACATTCACACATGTACCCTGGAGAAACCCTATAAAGGGAGAAAAACCCCAACAAACAATTTCCTTTTATTGCAAAGATAATGTATGACCACTTACAAAATATCAACCGTGAAAAATTTGCTCTTAAAGAGCTTGCCAAGTTGACTCTAACCTGACTGTGTAACTAAGAGACCTTGCTGATATATAATATCCTGTTACAGACCAGCAATGAAGATGTATCTTTGTTACCTTCAATGACTGAGATACACTGCCTCTTATGGACTGATATATCAGCTCTGATATGGAATGTTATTGCTGCCTCTATTGGACTGATACACAACCTTTTCTTGGACTGATATATGCCTTTGTTATGGACTGATATATCACTATGCTTCCTCACCCATATGCTGCATAACAATTGTGCATTGAAAAGAGGTTTGACCTCTTGCTTATATAGGAGTGGAGAGGTAGAGAGGAGGAGGAGGCTCGAATTAGAGGCATGAGTGCATGCTGATCTTAACTCAACCATCAGATTGAGAACTGAACATTAACTCAACATCCAAAATTAGAACTGAACTTTAACTCAACATCTAGAATTAGACCTGAACTTTACCACTTCAGTTAGGAACTCGCCCTTGACATGATATGCATGTGAGCTCCTTAGCATGCACATGACATGCATGCATGCAACATGCAACTAGACATGCATGCAACATGCAACAAACTTGACAACTTTGACTTTGACCTAGACATGCAACTTTGACATTTTACAACTTGACTCTTTAGAAAGCAATTCGAATTTGTTCATGGTGGAAGGTGTTACACGTGCCAACACACTAGATCAATACATTACATCATTTGCAATATCAGGAAGATCGTTTGTTTCTAGCTCATAGGAATTTTATGTTCAACCTAACTTTTGCTAGATGCCTTGACTTTTGCTCATGGCTCACAAGGCTCGACTTGTACGTTCCCCTTGACTTTTGCACTTGTCCATCTATGCTCACAGAGGTTGTACGTTCCCCCTGACTTTTGCACTAGACTGTCTATGCTCACAGAGGTTGTATGTTCCCCCTGACTTTTGCATTAGACTTACATCTTGACTTTTGTCTTAGACTTACAAGGCTTCTACCTTTGCCTTGGCTTGACTCACAAGATCATATAGCATCTCGTTCGTCTTGACTTTTGGTTTGACTCACAGAGGTTGTACGTTTCCCTTGGCTTTTGTCAATACCTCACAAGATTGGTTGATTCTCCAAATCTCCCTGGCTAGCCTCAAGGTGGCCCATATGGCCTCTCATTGGAGAATCACTGTTGATGTTGCCAAATTTAACACTCCCTCTCAGCGAGGGAGTCATTCTCAGCCACACCAAGCTTGCCTCTCAGTTGCACAAACTGTCTCAATGGCAATGGCTTGGTCAAGATATCAGCTACCTGCTCGCTCGTGGCTATGTACTGTAGCTTTACAGTTTTTCTCTGGACCAAGTCTTGAATGTAGTGGTACTTCATGTCAATATGTTTTGACCCGTTGTGAAATACCGGGTTCTCTGTCAGTTTTATGCAACTTTGATTATCACAGTGAACCACCGTCGTCTCGAGCTTGTCACCAAACAACCCATAAACCAGTTTTCTGAGCTATACTGCTTCCTTGCTAGCATCACTTGCTGCAATGTACTTAGCGTCCATTGTACTCTGTGCAATGGACCTCTGTTTCCTGCTTGACCAAGAGATCATAGCGGATCCTAAACTGAAGCAGTATTTGGAAGTACTTTTCCGGTCCATTGGGCTTTTTGCCCAATCATCATCTGCATACCCATGCAGAAATAGACCACCATTGGATGTATATCTCAGACCATAGGTAATGGTCCCTCTGAGATACCCATGCAGAAATAGACCACCACTGGATGTATATCTCATACCATAGGTAATGGTCCCTCTGAGATATCTCAATATGTGCTCTGTTGCCACCCAGTGTAGCCTCTGGCTACAAATCTTGCTTTAAACATTTCCACACTCCCATCGGCTGCATGTTTGATCTTATAGATCCATTTGGAAGAGACCATTGATTTGTCCTTTGGCTTCGGCACAATGTCCCAGACATTGTTCCTTAGAGTAGACTTGTATTCCTCAAGCATGGCATCCTTCCATACTTGTAATTTATCTGCTTCTTCAAATGAAGAAGTTTCGGGATCACTGATGCTGTTCGTCAGTGCAACATAGCCTCCAAACCCGTGAGGCCTCTTACTTTCCCTGAAAGTTCCTTTGGGAGTAGCTATCTTTTCTGCTTCCTGCACTGTTTCTTTAAGCCATCCTGGCTTCCTTTTGGCTGGAGGTTCTTCAAGAGTTCTTTCCAACTCTTCAGCAGGTTCTAAGGGCTTATCACTTGGCCCTTCACGAGGTTCCTCCCTCTGAACATCTGACTCTTCACTTTCAGAAGAGGATGAAGCTGGCTGAACTGCTTCTGATTCCTGCTGAAGCTCTCTGGATTTCTTGAATGCGGCTTCCTCATGGAAAGTCACACCCTATTTACCTCTATCTGCCTCTGACTTGGAACATAAATCCTGTAAGCCTTGGAGTTCTCGCTGTACCCCACAAAAACCCCTTTCTTGCCCGAGGGTTCCATCTTTGTCCTCTTCTCCTTAGGGACATGAATATATACATGACATCCAAATATCCTTAGATGCCCTAATTTAGGTTTGATCCTTGAGAAGACCTCTTCAGGAGTCTTGTCCTTCAAGGTAGCATGTGGACACCTGTTCTGAATATACACGGCAGTGGAGGTAGCTTCTGCCCATAAAGAATTTGGCAGATCCTGGTCAAACATCATGGCTTTCGTTGCCTCACAAATTATCCCGTTTTTCCTCTCAGCAACACCAGTTTGCTGAGGGTTATATGGCATGGTCGATTGTCTCTTGATTCCTACTTCCTTGCATAAATCATCAAACTGGAGAGATTCAAACTCTCCTCCATTGTCTGTTCTAAGGGTTATGATGTGTTTACCTGTCTGCTTTTCAATAAAGGCTTTATACTGTTTGAATTTATCAAATGTGTCACTTTTAGCTTTAAGGAAATAGATCCAACATTTTCGTGAGTAATCATAAATAAACATGACATAATACAAAAAACCACTGAGTGAGGGAGATGATATGGGGTCACATACATCAGAATGAACCAAATGTAAGATGCTCTGAGCTCTGCTGTCACTACTAGGAAATTCTTTCTTTATATTTTTACCTAGCATGCATCCTTTACAAATTTCATTTTTACTAAGAGAAATAGAGGGCATGCCACATACCATGTTTTGTAGATCTGGAAGTGCTTTGTAATGAAGATGTCCAAGTCTTATGTGCCACAACTCCTTGGAGCTAGTCGCATCATGAGCCAATGCCTGAACTGACTGTCCTGTCACGACGTATAGTCCTCCTCTGCGAATTCCAATGGGTTCTGCTGTACTCAAGTGGCTACCTTTAGCCCACAGAAGTGCCTTCCTGTCCTTGAAGATCACCCAATATCCCTTGCCCTCAAGGGTTGCAACTGATAGTAGATTCTTTCTGAGCCCTGGAACATATAATACTTCATCAACATGAAGCCTAGCCCCAGATTCCAATCTGAAGGAGATAGAGCCTACTCCCTCTATCTTGTAACATTTGTCATCCCCAAGCTCAACCTACTCTGCAAAAGATTTTGTCTTGAAATCTGAGAGGATTTCCTTGTACCCTGTCATGTGCTTTGATGCACCACTGTCTACTAACCAAGTTTTCGGCCCCGTGAATACTGAACTGGATAAGGCAGAAACCAGGTAATATTCTTTTCTAGTTTCTTTTTCATTAGAAGGACTTTTTTGTTTTCGTTTGGATTCATCATCCTCAACAATTGAGGCATGATGTTTCCCTTTCCTTGGATTTTTCTTCCAATACCAACAGTCTTTAGCAAAATGACCCAACTTATTACAACTAAAGCATTTAATCTTAGATGTATCAATACTCTTGCCTTTGAACATACCTTTGGTGTTTGACTTCCTCTGAGAGCCTTTCTGGAAAGTGACTTTCTTCCTTCCCTTGAATGTTGATGTTAATGTTGAATGCTCTTCTTTGGTTGGCTCGCTCCTGGTAGCAGTGAGACTCTCCTCTTGGAGACAATCATGCTATAACCTCTCAAACGTGGGTTGAATCTCTCTCCCACTCACATTGGATAAGAAGGTCTCCCATGAAGAAGGAAGACCATCAAATATGGCCTGCACTAAGTCATCATCGTCCACTGTGACACCTGTGACCAAAAGTTTATCTTTGATCTGGGTTATCCTGGAACAGAAAGATGCTAATGATTCACCTTTCTCCATCTTCAAATACTTAAGCTTGTGCTTAAGTGTCCTCTTCTGACTTGGAGCCTGTTTCTCATATAGATTCACCAAGGTATCCATATAGTCCTTGGCAGTCATTAACGAAGTCATCGCTGGCATTATACTCTCTTTGACTGAGTCAAAGATGATTCACTTGGCCTTTGCTTGACTCTTCCTGAAGGCCGCTGTTCCTGCATTAGTGGTGGATTCCTCCACCACTGTGGTCACATACTACTCAAGATCCTCATCCTGCAAGATATTTGTTATCCGAAGCTTCCACGCATTGGAGTTGGCAGCTCCTTCGAGCCTATCCTCGACCTTGACTGAAATTGCAGATGCCATATGGACCTTACGTTGGAAACTTAATCAAGCTCGCTTGGATCTGTGTGTACCTTGTTGCTGCACTTCAACAAGCTTATCACACCCTAAGCATTGATACCATGTTAAATTTTAAGCTTGAAAGAAAACTGTAAGGAATTCTTTAAATTCTGACAGTACTTTGAAATTAGCTTAATATGAATCACAAAGCATAATCAAGACTAAATAGCAAAAACCATGTAGTTTTACCAGCATGTACATTCACACCACATGTACCCTGGGGAAACCCTATACTGGGAGAAAAACCCCAACAAACAATTTCCTTTTATTGCAAAGATAATGTATGACCACTTACAAAATATCCACCATGAAAAATCTGCTCTTAAAGAGCTTGCGAAGTTGACTCTAACCTGACTGTGTAACTAGAGACCTTGCTGATATATAATCTCCTGTTACAGACTAGCACTGAAGATGTATCTTTGTATAATATTCCAGATATAAAAAAGTATGCAGAACATAAATAAATAGCTAGAAATGGCAGATGAACAACAATATAACCAAAACAACACCACATTAATACCAAAACACTTGTTGACAACTTCAGTTTGACCATTAGTCTGGGGATGATAAGCTGTGCTGAGATGAAATTGGGTGCCTTGTAGCTTGAACAGTTCTTGCCAAAAATTGCTGGTGAAAGTTGGGTCGCGATCAAAAACAATAGAATGCGGCATGCCATGAAGCTTGAAGACCTGATCCATGAAAAGTTGAGCCACAGTGGATGTTGTAAATAGGTGTTGAAGAGCACATAAATGAGCATACTTTGAAAGACGATCAACTACCACTATGATGACTGATTTATTTCTCGATTTAGGTAAGACTACAATAAAATCCATAGAGATATCCCGCCAAATAGCAGGGGGAATCGGAAGCGGTTGTAGTGTGCCAGGAGATTTGACTGTTTCGCCCTTGTTTCGTTGACATACATCGCATTCAGCCACAAAATTACGAACGTCCTGTTTCATACCATCCTAGAAAAAAGAACGTTTGACCCTGTCATAGGTTTTGGTAAACCCGGAGTGCCCAGCTGTGGTTGTAGCATGAAGCTCAAAAAGTACCGTGGATTTAAGTTTTGACTGTTTACTTAAATACAAATGGCCTTTGTATTGAAGCTCATCATGGAGCCAAGAGTACCCTGGGAAAACTGGAGAATTGGACTGCAATTGTTGTATCAGATGCGAACTTTTGGGATCGTGTAGCCATTCCTGGCGAACAGCTTGGATCCAATCTGGTACAATGAAGGGGAGAGAAAAGGGACCCTTCATCTTCATATTTTCTGGAAAGTGCATCAACAACCACATTGTCTTTGCCTTTCTTGTAAATGATCTCAAAATCATATCCAAAGAGCTTAGTCACCCATTTTTGTTGCTCTGGGGAGGAAATGCGTTGTTCCAGAAAGTACTTGAGGCTTTGATGATCTGTCTTAATTTGGAAACATTGCCCCAATAGATAAGGGCGCCAAAGATCAACGACATGCAGAATAGCCAACATTTCCTTCTTATGGATGATTTGCCCAAATTTCGCTCATACAGTTGTTTACTGGTAAAGGCCAAAGGCCGACCCTCTTGCATAAGGACAACGCCAATTCCTTTCCTTGAAGCATCACATTCCAGGACAAAGGTCTTTGTGAAATCAGGAAGGGCCAGGACTGTAGTGGTGCACATGGCCATCTTCAAGGTTTGAAAAGCCTGAGCAGCTGCTGGAGTCCAAGTGAAAGAATTCTTTTTAAGGAATGCAGTGAGAGGTGTTGCAATCTTTCCATAATTCTTAACAAACTTGCGATAATAACCTGTTAAGCCCAGAAATCCACGCAAGCTTTTGAGAGTATTTGGGTGAGGCCAATCTTGCATAGCTTCAATCTTTTTAGGATCCACCCTGACGCCAACCTTGCCAACAAGATGACCCAAGTACTTGACTTCCGAGGCGCCAAAAGCACATTTAGATTGTTTCAGGAAAAGTTGGTGTTGAGAGAGTAGATGGAGAACTCGATCCACATGAGCAAGATGGTCTGTCCAGATTTTGCTATAGATGAGGATATCATAAAAGAAAACTAAGACAAAATGACGGAGAAAAGGACGGAAGACATGATTCATGAGGCTTTGGAAAGTAGAGGGAGCATTACACAAGCCAAATGGCATGACCAAAAACTCATAGTGGCCCTCATGAGTTCTAAAGGCAGTCTTAGGAATGTTGGCCTCTTTCATACGGATCTGGTGGTAGCCAGAACGAAGATCAAGTTTAGTAAAAAATTGGGCGCCACTGCCACTCAATTCATCCAAGAGGTCATCAATGACAGGAATGGGAAATTTGTCTTTAATGGTGAGTTTGTCGAGGGCGCGAAAGTCATGACACATGCGCCAAGAACCTTCTTTCTTAAGGACCATGACCACAGGAGAAGAGTAGGGGCTCGTACTAGGGCAGATAACACTTGTGTTGAGCAGTTCTTGAACCATTTTCTCAATTTCATTTTTTTGGGAAAAGGGGTGACAATAGGGACGGATATTGGGAGGAAGGCTTCCTGGGACAAGGGGAATGGAATGATCATGAACACCACGGGAAGGAGGGAGTCCTTGGGGAGTGGAAAAAACCACTTGATGTTTAGAGAGGATGGATTGGAGGTCTTGCAACACATAGGATGTCTCAGTTGCTTGTATGGCATGGAGTTGGGCAATAACGCTAGAATGACCTTTTTTGAGCAGCTTTTCCATGTGATGGGAACTAATGATCTTTGGGGAACCGACGGTGATGCCTTGGAACTTATATTGTTGGCCCTGTTATCGCACAATTTGTACTTGGAAGTAAAGGAAACGTAAAAGAAGGCAAACTGACGTAACTGGAGACTATCCTATTACTGTCACCTCAATAGGATATCTCTTTCTATTTACGATGGTAGGCCCAGGGGAGACGTCCCCGGTGACTTGGGGTTTTGAGAAGGCAAAGGGTAAAGGCTAAGGTAAAGGTTTTCTTCTCACAAGTCACCACCGATCAAAAATTCCGGCTAAACAACCAATAAAAGATAATAATAACCATAAATGTACCTGCTCGGGACAAAGCAACATAAAACTATATTTGCAAGGTCACTTGTTGGTTAGTACTTCATATAATCAGGGACTTTCTCAAATAAAGCAATTGACTAATATATTGACGAAGTAAGCAAAGATGTATAGTAGCAATTATCACAATACGATACTTCACAATAAATGCTTCAGAATGAGCAAGAACGATTTAATCATCAATATCATAACACCAACATTCATCAAAAGCAGATAATACCAAGCATTAGTCAATCTTTCAATTGTTTAGAAGATGCTGCAAAGTATAACTACAACTCAAAGAATAATAGCAACAACAAAGTTAGCAGGTCAATCTACACTAGGGTTAGAAGGTGTTAGTAATTGTTCAAAGGTATTGGATGTTTGAAGGTTGTGATCAAGGCACTCAAGCAAGAAGTCTTAGATCAGTGCATTCATAGGGCAAATGGAGTCAAAAGTAGCGGCAAGAGTTGAAGGAACAATAAGATAATAGCAGGGCCAAAGACAAGAGGAATTTGATGGTGAAGTGTTGGTAAGCCAAAGCTTCAACCATCAACCCTAGGGGAAAACAATTTACTAAGGTGTAGGTAACCCTAGGCCTTAGCACGTTTTCCTCCTTCTTTAGCTCAATAACAAAGTAAAATTGGCTAGGATGAAGAACAAATGGTAGGGTGTTGCAATGGCAAGGCCCTAGCAATGTCTCCAACAAAAAAACGACTCCTTGGCATAATCTAGTAGGGAATTAAAATAAGGACACCAACATGTGCTTATTTCCTAGGGTTTATTCCAACAATTTCATTAACAAAATGCAAGTAAAACACTATAGCCATTCAAGTAAGGGAAGGATTGCAGAAATTCACTTACATTTACAAAGAATTCATCAAGCCAAACCCTAGTTATAAACCTTCCACCAAGAAAAATGCCAAAGATAACCAAAAGAAGCCTCCTTCAACAAGTGCGCACTAGCAAATTTCAGCCAAAACCCCTAGAAGGGCGCAAATTTCAGACCTCACACAAGTGTGAGTGAAAGATGATGAGAAAAAGAGAGTTTTAGCTCTCTATTTATACAATAGCAATGACCTTAATTTTATTTTTAGGTCACAAAAGGCCGACATGGCCAAAAATACATCAAAATATTGTTTTACATTAAATGTCATAATTAAAACCCTAATCAAGCATAAAAGGTGACGTCATGCCCTTTTAGGGTGACGTTAGGCCCCTTGAGGGCAACATTGGCCTCTTGGAGAAAAACGTTAGGCCTCCTTGGGTCTCCGGAAATTGCCACGTGCCACTTGGCACATAACTGCCTCCCAAAACTTCCACAGCGCTGGATGACGTCATAAGATGTCCTGGGTGATGTCATGGGCCTTCCAAGGCCAACGTCCTAGTGGAAAGGGCACAACCCCCCTGGACAAGGCATCTACAACCACATTGTTCTTCCCCTTAACATACTCGATGTCAAAATCATACGTTTGCACCTTGTTGACCCACTTTTGCTGCCTCTCGCTCAGATCCTTCTGCTCAAGGAAATGTTTTAGACTGTTGTGATTTGTCGTTACTACAAAACGTCCTCCAACACTGCATGATGGCTTGCATTTCTTTGTCATAGATGGAAAGAAGCCTCTCGGTTTCCCTACTCCTATCCTATGGGGTGTTTGTTCTGCATCAACAATGCTCCTATCCCTTCTCCGAAGGCGTCACACTCCAAGACGAAGGGCTAAGAAAAATCAGGAAGTGCTAACATTAGACAATTGCTCATCACTTCCTTTATCTGGTCAAATGCCTTTTGGGCCTCTTCTGACCACCTGAATGCCCCCTTCTCAGCGAGGTTGGTCAATGGTGCACTAAGTTGGGAGAACCCCCTCACAAAACGTCAATAATAACTACATAACCCCACGAATCTTTGTAGCTCTGTCAATGATCGGGGCATGGGTCAATCAAGTATTGCTCGTATCTTCTCCTGGTGGACCTATACTCTCTGTGCTCTAATAATATGTCCCAAGTACAAGATCTCTGTCAAGCCAAACTCGCACTTTGCCTCCTTGGCATAAAGTGACTTCTCCTCCATGATGCTGAGTATCTCGTCCACATGACGTAGATGATCCTCTCATGTCCTACTCTAAATCAATAGGTCATTGAAGAATACCAGCAAGAACTTCCTCAATTGCTTGTTGAAGATATGGTTCATGCATGACTGGAATGTAGTTGGAGCATGAGTCAAGCCAAAGGGCATGACTAGGAACTCATAATGTCCATAGTGGCACCGGAAAGTTGTCTTGTGTACATCCCCTTTGCGTACTTTGATCTGATGGTACCCTGATCTGAGATCTATATTTGAGAAATAGATCGCCCCATGTAGCTCATCAATCCTCATAATCGAGTACTTGTTCTTAATGGTCTTTTTGTTTAGAGCCCGATAATCTATGCATATCCTCAGGGTGCCATCCTTCTTCTTCACTAGTACTAGTGAAGAAGCAAAAGGACTAGAGCTAGGTCATATTTGTACCATCTCCAAAAGCTACTAAATAGCCTTCTCGATCTCGTCCTTGAACTTCTTCGGATGTTGATATGGGGTTGTGATGACGGGCTTGGCCCCCTCAAGCTCAATGGTGTGCTCAAATCCCCTGTCTGGTGGTACCCCTGGTGGAATCTACCCAAACGCCTTGTCATGCTTCCCGAGTAGTTCTTGTATATCCATATGATAGTGCTGACGACCCTCCGTTTTCTTCGGTGTGGTGACCCAGCACTCTGCTGCCGATGCTGTGTCTTTATGCCTAAGGACGACCTCCTTCTTCTGGGCTAACACGATCCTGGGCGGCTCTATAGTCATACCCCTCAAAATAACTCTTCTACCGTCCGCATCCCTGAATTCCATCCTCATGACCTTGTAGTTTGTGGTGATGCCCCCCAATGAATAGTGCCACTGGACACCCATGACTATGTTGGTGTCTGCTAGGTCGACCATGTAGAAGTCATCGGTCAAGGTATAGTTACCCAATGTCACGTATAATCCTCGGATCCTCTGGGTAAAGTCATATTGTACCCATCTGCTACCACCACGTTGAACCCTACGAACTCTTCTGTTGGGATGCCCTTCATGGAGACCAATGCTGCATCAATGAAATTGTGGGTGGCCCCACCATCGATCAGTGCTGTAAGCCAGTGTCCCTATTCAACTCCTCTGACTCTGAATGTGTAATACCTGGGTACCCCTGATACTAGATAGTGTGGCTATGACCATCTTTTTGGGCTCCTCACGTTGTGACTCATCCTCTCTTGCCTCACTGCGTGGCTGCTCCTCCTCGGGACTACTGTGTACCTCTCCCAGCACATGACTTGTCTCCTCATCGTCCTCCCCATCAGAAAGCACCTCTATGTAGTGTGCTTTCCTTTTACCCATGCATCTGTGACCCGACTCCCAAGGGTCCTTGCAGGTGAAGCAAAGCTTCTTCCGGCTGAGCTCCTTACGAGTTCCTTCATCCAGACGATCCTTCCCTGTCCACTCTTTCTGAAATGGCTTCTTGTCCTGACTCTTGGGAGGAATGTAAGGTTTGGTTGGCCCCTTTGTCTTTGGTACCGTATCCATCATGTCTAGCATTCTCTTAATGGCATCCTGTAGTGAGGCTGGTCTGAAGGCCTTAACCCACCCACGCAGGGGTTCAGCTAAACTTTCTATGGATAACATCACCAGTCTATGTTCCAATATGTCTGTCACCTGTACAACTACTCTCTCGAACTCTGCAATGAAGGTCTCCGGTGTACCTGTCTACCTTAACTGTGCCAACTCACAGAAGGAGATTTCTGGATCCTTCTTGTCAAATCTGTCCATCAGTCTCTGTGTGAACTCCACATAGGATGTGATGCTAGCATGCCCTAGCGTCACTAGCCCATGGTAACACCACTCATGGACCTCACCATCCAAGTGCAGTGTGGCAAATTTGATGGCTTCGGCTTCCGTCATTGGATTGAGCTGGAGGTAGGTGTCCAACTTCTGAACCCATGATCTCATTGAGCATTTGGATGAGCCATCATAGGATGGGATGGATAGCTTCCCCACCTTCCTCCTTAGATCAGTGTTCTGCTGCTGCCCTGGTGCTCCTCTATGTCCCTCTTTGGGTCTGTTCGTGTACTTGATGTTGCAGTAGTCATGCAGGGACATGGCTGCCTGAAACTCCTCTGCAAGTGCCATATATTCCTGGAAATATGCAGAGAAATCCTCACTCTGATTCTGCTGTACTGGCTGCTGCTCCTCAATAAAGCGAGGCAGGAGGGGTCCGGGTGTCCTCCCACTCACTGTCTGCCGCACACTTTGCCTGGGTACAAGAGAATTGTTTCCTTCCACCTGGGCTCCACTGTTGCTCCCTTCCGCCTGAGATCTGTTCTGTCCATTACCTGGGGCTCCACTGTTGCTCCCTTCTGCCTGAGATCTATTCTGGCCATGACCTCCATTGTTATTGATGCCCTGGTTGTTACCCTGTGGGTTCAACAACTGTGTGCGGGTGTCAATTAGCTCTCTTTGTCCCCTGGCAAACGTTTCCCTCATTTTATTTTTCCCTTTAGCCAAATCATTCAGTATGTGAAGCACGCTAATGTCCTCCCTCTCATCTCTTCCCTCATTATGGTCTCCCATATTTGCTGTTTCTTCTTCCTTTGAAATTTCAGGTAAGGCCTGTCCCCCATGCCCTCGTCTTCTCGTCATCCAAGCACTCACAGGATGGCAAGATCAGAGCTTTGAAACCACTGTAATATCCCTAGGGTTTCTAGACTAGGAAAAATGGGTTAATCCAGCTTACAAACAGATTTATCTGCCACAGTACCATACAATCCTAAACAGTGCACATTTACAAATAACCAACAGTAGATTTCAAAGGCTATCAAACACTTATTTCCAGTTCTGTAACATAGCAGTTCAAATAGTGACAGTCTTCAAAAAGCTGCTGTCTCAGCTACAGCAGTTACATAAATTACAGCAAATAAAATATCAGTTCTGAAGAGTTAACTAGGCTGCTACAGGAAACACCTAATTAGACAATAAACCTGGGCCTTGACTGAAAGTGATGAGGCTATTGTCCCCTTGCTGGATTGGGCACCTCACAACAGGGTTAGGGGGTTCGGTCCTCCTCTAACCCTTGGCCGCTGCTCCCAGGTTACTCGGTCTTCTCCTATCAGCTTCAATATGCCCACAGCCTGCAGTATAGTCACTGGGAATACTCCATAGACCCTTGGCTAAGCAGATTGACAGTTCGGCCAGCTCCTGAATTTAACAAATGGTAGTTTGGTCCCCCTTCAAGGGCTGGAGCAAGCCTGGAACAGTTCGCTGCACCTTCCACTAACTTCGGCCTTCACTAGGGCTTATCCGCCAGCTCTCCTAGCACCTTCCTCAATCCTCCTTCAGCCTTCGATCCTGCAGAATAGTGGCCCGGTCCTCTCCAAGTGACCTTGCCCAACTGATATGAAGTTTGGCCCCTCTCCAATTGACCAGAATTAGGGCTCGGATCTTCTTTTGCTGCCGCTGCAATGATCTGGGCAGAAAATAGAGGGCAGAGCAAGGTCAGAAGTTGAGCTAGGGTGAGCACAAGCCCCACTGAAACTCAACAGAGAATGAGGGTTTACAAACCCTCCAAAGAACTGAGGCAGCTACCTCCCAAGACAGGAAAGAGATACTCCAAAATGAATTCTTGTCTGATCAAATGTGCCTCCCATCTCCTTATATAGTTTTTCCCTTTGCTTGATCCCCTCCTTTTATATGACTTTTCCCTTAAGTTAAGGTCATTTATCCCATTTATTCTCCTTTTTGCCCAATGTCACCCTTGAATCAAAACGTTGCCCTCCTTGGTGACATCTTTTAACCCTATGGCTCCCCTTGTTTTGGGACTATAGCCGACGGGGAGCCCCCTAGGCTACTACATCCACCCCCAATGGGTTCAAGCGGGAGGGGACATGACAGGGAATGACTCTAGGTGCAGTGGTTTGGGTGGCCATAGCATATCCAGAGTTAGTGGTGCCCCCAGTCTTTTTAGATTTGCCCCTTGTAGCAATTCTTACCCAACTTTGGTAGAGGTTAGCTGGGCCTGTGTTGATTCCGTAGAAGACACAGGGGTAGTACCTATAGGTTGAACATGTGTCAATACCAAATGAGGAGTTTGTGTCGATGGTGCGGGAGGGGTTGGATGATATAGATACTAGATTGGGATCCCCAAGGTAAGATTGGGTAGAGATAAAATAGCCATCACAGGGGTGCTTACTATTCTTAGAGGGGAGAATAGAAATAACACTTGAGCAAAGGGAGTCCTTTGAGGGGGATTCCCTCCCCATGACGGTGTTGAAGATATAGGAGCAGTGGGCTTTTCAAATGGCTGTGGGGAAGAAGCCTTGGATGAGGAAGGTGTTGAGGCAACGAGTTGTTGGGATGTAGTCACTATGCACACATTGGATGGCCCTTGGGGGGTGATTACTAGCAGAGGACTGTAATACGTGCTGAGCAATGTAGAATCTTTGAAGACTCCGAGACTAACATTAGAAAAGGAGGAAATGGTTTGATTCCCATCCACAGTAGGTACAACGCTGTCAGGATTCAATTGAGCTTTAGGATCATGCCATCATGGTAAGTAAGCATATCGATGGTAACAACTTTCCTATCATGGGTGGAACTCTATGGATGAGAGACCTCAAAGACTTTATGTATAGGAAAAATAGTGGTTAAAGCCCCTTGACATGGCCTTCAAAATAGTGGTTAAATATGACCAAATCAAGATTAGCAACTATAATTAGGGTTTCAGATGGTCCACATATAACTAACTTGCCATTTTAGCAAATCTGGCTCAGAAACAGTCAAAATCGGCTTTCTGGCGGAGCAGTGCAGCTTTTGGGGGTATTATCCATGCTATTCAAGTGCACTTATTGGGGGTAATATCTGCATTGGCAATTTTTTGGTTAAATTCAACATTTGACTTTGCAATTTCCGGTGAGTTAGAGGTCATATGGTTGTAGAAAGGGGGCTGAAATGGAGGTCAAGCATGCCATTAGTGATGTATTTCAGTAAGACTGCTGGAAATGTCGCAAGTGAGCAGTTTTAAGTTGATAACATAACTTAATTTGCTACTTTGTGGACTCAAAAGATAAAAGCCTTTGACATAATTCTAGGATGAACACTTGGGCAAAGGCTGGAAGAGATTGGGATTTCTGAAGGATGATGTATTCCAACACAGTATGCCAAAAGGTTAGAGTTGCAAAGTGGATGTTAGAGTCTAGACTACTGGCCATGCCCTATGATACAATGTGGGGTTGAAAGACAGCCGCCCTCTTTACCTTACACTTTTTGGCCTTTACATTGGTGATATAGAGCAACACCTACTAGTAGATTTTGGCATCATCTCCTACCACTGGCATCATTTTCCTACCATGTGCTCAAGACACTGTCTTAGAGCCTAGAGTATTAGAGGCATGCAAAAGCAGCTAAGTGTCAGCAAAAACTTAGCTAGATGTCCTCAGAAACTTATACCAACGATAAAAATCACAAGCAAAATGTGGAAAAGCAAAAGTCTTGATAATCAGATTGAAGAAAGAGATGAAAATGGCGTTCAAACTTCAGATACAATAGTGCGATAGTATAAGATGTAAATACTTACAAGAACCTTGAAATAGATGGTCCATATGATCAAAATTTGAACCATCTGTGGTGGGTGGAGAATATGCTTCAATCTTGATTTAAAACTAGTGCAAAGATGCACAATTTTGGTCTGGGAGCAAAATATAGAGACATTCCGATTTCCTAGTCACATTTATTATTCTGTATGAGTGTGGCACTGTGAAGTGGGGCAGAAATATATTGCTTGAAATGTAGAGAAAAAATAAATAAATTTGGTGTCACACTCATACAGAATATAAAATGTTACTAGAAAATATATTGCTTGAAATGTAGAGAAAAATCAAATAAATCCTGAATTTATTTGAATTCAACACTGATCCGAAATTTATTACTAAAAATGTTCTACTTATTTTGGAGTTTTCTCAATTTCCCATAATTCAGCATCGACCTTGCTTCCAACTCCGGTTTTTTTTTTCAGTTGAAGACTCTTGGCAACCTTCTTCAATCTTGTTTATCCTTACCACAAATCTGTAGTCAGGGCTAACACAAACATGAGTATACCTGCGGAAGCGTGCCAGCAGAGGACTCTCATTGACAGCAACATTTACTTTCACCGGCTGCTAGAAGCTGACCATCATCGAGGCCAACGATCTCTGATCTTTTCTCTCTCTCTGTCGTTGAGTTTTTAAAATCCATTGGAGATCAATGCCATTGGAGAAGAATCTCTTTGTTTGAGGTGATAAGAACAGAAGGGCGGTTTTGGTCGACATGCCTTGCAGTGAATGGTTTAAAGATAGCTTCGATTTGTTTGCCATTTTCAGATTGGATAGTTATGGAGATCCTCCTGGATCAAACACCCTCAAAATTAAAGATACAATTGCTCACCCATCCTGCTGGAAAATACCAGCCTCTACATACATTTGAGGCAAAGGCAATGATCAAATATCTGATGCATGAAAATTGATTCAAAGAACTGGAGTATTGACGACTCAGACTCCTTGTATGTTGTAATAATCTAATGGGTTAGCCAGAAACATCACCGCTTGAAAAGTTGGACCAAAGGCTGCATAAATTGGATGGAAAGAATTGGAGGATTACCTAGGAGATGGGAAAGAACTAAGAGAATTTGTTCTCAAAAGAGTTGTTAGCAAAACCTGGGAAGAGGACACTATCAAAGATATGAGGAATTTAAAGTACTATAAACATATTGTGAATGACAAATTAGAGCCGCCAGATGATCTCTCTATGGCACATAGTTAAAAAGTAATATTGGAACATTGCTAGATTTGGAACAAATTTCCATCATCTGTGAAGTGAAACTTAGGTGGACTACACATAAATCCAATGGTATGAGGGTTTCCCTAGAATGTGACAAACTTACAAAGGGAAAGTGGAGAGTGGACACCATACCTTGTTGGATGCCCTGGATTCGACAGCAAATGTAAAAAAATTTAAAAATATAAATGACACTCTGGAGCTGCCAAATTATCTCTATACCATCCATAACCAGGAAATAGATATTACGCATCACTAGAATAATAACAAACACCCATGTTATACATATTACAAACAAAAACGGGTAGGTGGATTAACTCTAAAACCCCAAGGGAAGGAATAATTTGTCCATCATGCATAAAAAAGAAACCTCCCATTCAACTGGCTTGCAATCAACAGTATCTATAAATTCAAGGTTATCATTGAAGTCAACACAAAATAATATAAGAAATCTACTACAACCACATGAGCAAAATCAAACTAGGAAACCTTTTATGATCATGCAAAAAACATAGAAATCAATTCATACAATCTTCAGATAGTATATAGAATGTGTTTGTTCTCAAGGTCCTACAGACCATTTCTTTTAATATTAATAGATTGAAAATATTTTGAATAAATTTGGTTAGTCTGGTAAAATGAATGGTTATATATTACAATCTTCAGATGGTATATAGAATGTGTTTGTTCTCAAGGTCCTACAGACCATTTCCTTTAATATTAATAGATTGAAAATATTTTGAATAAATTTGGTTAGTCTGGTAAAATGAATGGTTATATATATATATATTTGAATTGGAGAAAAATGATCTCTCCACCAAAAATAAAAGAGCAAATTGTAATTATTATTCCTAAAATTCTAAGTAATATTCTTAAGATTGATATGCTAAATAGTTCTATTTTAATTCGATTAAATTTTTTAAAAGCTTATCTCACTTATCTTTATTTTGCTAAATTCTCAATATAAATAAAAAATTAAATATGAAGAACTTATAAAAATAACATTAATTAGGAAGAAAAAAAAGAAAAATATTGAGTTCTTAAAAAGACATCAGAATTTTTTTATTGGAAAACTAGAAAGAATTTGTAGTCATCGTATTTCATTGGAAGCAATTACAGGGGCCAATGATAGATTGTTAAAGAGGAAAAAACTGATAAATTTGATTGCAAGCATAGTTATCGGATTCGCCTTAGAGCACCCCATAACCGCACCAGAATCTTCTCGGAATCAGAATCTTGGATTCTTATCGGATTCTTCAATTTTTTTTCTGTTTTTGGGATCAGATCTGTTTTCTGAAATTGGATCCATTTCTGGTAAAAGTGGATCCATTTCCGGTGACAGAATTGTGGCAGATTTCATATTTAATTCAGATTTCAGCAAATTTATAGCTATAGCTAGTGATTTAGAAAAAATATAAAATATATATATATATATTCACCCGGATGGGGTGACAAGTGGCGAGAGAGGGGAGACAGGTGGCAGGAGCAGCTGGTGGGGAGAGTTATTACTCCAAGCCGCCACCCCCGATGATATTAATTCCCCATGGAATACACCATAGGGGATATTAATTCAATGCGCCTACGGACACCCATGGAGGAGCGCTCCAACCAGGCCACTGGTACTAGAGGCTTATTACCAGTCCCATCAGCCTTCAATGGCGATGGGAGGGACTTAAATGGCGCTCATCGGCCTAAAAACTGACCAAGGCGCCTGTTCTCTACAGATGTTTGCTAACTTTCATCTCTGCTTTGTGCTTCTTGGCCCTCTTGGCCTCTTCACTTACCTCCTGGGCGACCTGCGCACTCCCTCAGACCAGTATTGCTCTCACTCCCTGATTCCCACCATGCCCCGAGACAGGGGCAAGCCAAGGCGTTCCACCAGGAACAAAAATGCCTACACTCAGGACAATCGGCTCACAGCTTCTCAGAGAGCCTTGATAGCTCATTTCAGCCAACCCCGCAGACCCTTCAACAAAGCTCAATCCGCCTTGCGTATTCCAAAAGAGGAAAACCTACCCACCTCTACCCAGACTCAAGCTCTGCTTCCTCTAGGCATTCCCAAAACCGAAACCTTGTCCTCGACTGAGCTTTCTCCTCAGCCATCCCAGCTCGCTTCGGCTCTACCCAACAAAGTCAAGGAGGAAGCACCTCCGTCACCCCAGCATTCCGGCACAAAGGTGGAAGAAGTCGAGCTACCTTCTCAGCCTGGCCTGAGCCTTGTCCTTTTGCATAAGTCCCCCGAGACTCTCAACCCCTCCACCTCCCAAGACTTTAAGCCATGCTGGTGGGAAGGGGGCTGCATTGTGGAGGAGGAGATCCCCCCAAGTTGGCAATTATCAAAAGATGGGGAAGATACAGGCGAGGCTGGTGCGGATGGAGGCAATGACGGTGCTGACAAAGGCAAGGACAGTGCTGACAAAGGCAATGACAGTGTTGAAGACATAGGAGAGATCGATGTTAAAGAAGGCAATGACAGTATTGCCGACGGTTCACACCACAAGTTTCATCTCACAACAGAGCACTTGGAGCTTCTCTTTGACATCCAGCAGCAGCAGGAAGAGCAGGAGCACGGCCAGAGAACCATCCATCAGTGTTTAGATCTGCTGTTTGAAGCACTCTCAGACGCCCCCTCTCAAGCTCAGTGCCCTACCTGCAAGTAGAAGTACGTCCCGTCCTACACAGTCTATGGATGTCCAGGTTCCCCAAAAGCTTGACGTGGCCCACCCCTGTCTATTCTCATTTTCAGCATGAATTGTGATTTTATTTTCACTCTTTTTTACAGTTTTGTAATCACCATAGAAATGGCGACTCTGGAAGAAGTCTGCCCTAGGCTAGTTACGGGGAAAGAATCTCCTGCTAAAACTCTCAGTTTCTGCTCCAATTTTTGTAAATTGAAACTCTGCAACTATGGTCACACCATCGTTTGGAGCCACCTGTTCTGGTTTCCCTTATGTGGTGGAACAGGTGGCTGCCAAACGGTATACAGATGTACACTCATGATGCTATAATACAAGGATCTCTTTTTTATTCACAATATATATATATATATATATATATATTAGGGTTAGGGTTCCGATTCCCCGATTCCTAATTTTTGGATGATCGCCGCAGTTGCACTGTATTTTTCTGCCGATTCCAATCGCACCCATGGTTCGTGTAACCTTGATTGCAAGTTTAAAAATCTCCCCTAATCAGGAAATAGTTATTCGTGCTTTTGAATCAGATCTAACTCATTGACTAAAGCAATTTTAAACAATCAATTCCGTGATTAATTATAAAGAATTACCAAAGGTTATAAATCTATTCTTTCATTCATACATATTATTGTTTATGTGTTTTTTACATATGCACGTTCTTGTTATTATTTATCGTAATATTGTTTGTTAAGGGGCCTTAACAGTGATATCAGGGATGGATGTTTGGTTTTTTAGTAGTTGAAGTTATAACAGGGATTGTGAATTTTTCAAAATGCTGGTTTAAGACATTTAAATTTCGGGCTTTAGAGCAGCCTATGGTTTACAGTGTTTTTACAGGTTTTAGGTCAGTTTTAGGAAGAAGCATTAGCAGTAATTCTAAACATTTAGGAAAGTTTTGATGACACAGATTTGGGTTCCTACCAGCTGCATGATGTTTGTTGAGAACTTCGAAGTTATCCTGTGCTTGTTTATCTTTGCTTTATATTTTCATCTTTATAAGAAGAATGCCCCTCGTTGCTGTTCTTGTTATGTATGCAGCAATTCTTTGTAGTAACACACCTTGTTTACAACTGCATTAGGCTTCGATTGAGGGGAGATCTTTCTGGAAGGAAACTTAAGTGAACATGTTTTATCTTGATCAGGAGAGCTAGAGAAAACTAAGGCACGTCTCCAGAAGATGTAAACTATTTGTATTGATACCTGGGTGGTGGAACCTGATGTTTTGATATCGAGCATATGGAAGCAATCATGGGTATAGGTAAACTTTTGGATGTGAAATCTCTCAGAAGAGACAGGTTACATGTTTTGTTGTTCTCCTACTGACATTATAACACGATCCTTTTGTTTAACACAATCTCTCTGAACAATCTGGAGCTTAGTTGTTTCTCTCTCTCCCATTACAGGTAGGAGTATACAGTATCTATTATTTATCTTAAAATACATAAGAGAAATACTCTACTTCTGGTGTCGTCTATATTTGGTTTAACCAGAGAATTGTTTGGGAAGATAGTTTAATTGCATATCCCTCTCTGATTAGAGGTTGAAAGAAAAGCTCATCCATTGGTTAAATCCCAGTTCTTGTTTCTTGTCTAAATTCGGTTGATTACAAAATGTTTTGGATCATATTTGTACAGCAGTCATTCTCTGCATGTTATTCAAATTCTGTCTGTGATATGTACTTTATACCAGGTTTGATGCGATTGGAATAATGTTATTAATTACAGTTTTGTTTTCCAAGGTTGATTGGGATTTGTCTTCTGCTATGGGATATGGTATCTCATTCAGTTCATTATATGTGTTTAAAGATGTCTCTCTTTATGTGTTTATTAACGGTATATTTCTAAATCATTATTAATCTTATTAGGGTTTGTATACAAATGGGTGAACACTGCTTAAAAAATGCCTTTTTCTTCGTCCTCTCAATGTCACGATAATCTTTGAGGGACCTTCTAGTAGTGATATATGGATATAGTTCATTTTTAACTCAATATCAAGAGAGGATGAATGCATAGTTGAATAGCCCATTCATCAAACACATAGCAGAGATAATTATTCTCAATCCTCGTAACCATCATGATATCAAACCAACAAGGTTCCAGTAGTAGCAAATCAAGACACCAAACTATTCCAGGTCCATCTGACACACTTTGAGTGAAAACTACGAAAGCAATAAAGTGTACAGGTCCATTGGCAAAGTTAATTCTAGAGAAACAATTATAACAGGGACCAACTTGAGGTCTCTATAAGTTTTGTCAGGTTGCCTAATAAAGGACTTTCTGATCCTTTTGTTAGAAATAGTAAAGAAGACACAAAAATACTCTCTTGAATTTTTCTATTAGACAGGACAGCAAGAGCATAATAAGCTAAAGCAAAATCAGATCAGAAATGTAGTAAGACTGTAGAACTGAAAGTAGATCTAAGCTATATAAAATTATTTCTGAGTAAGCAAGACAAACAGATCTAAACTATAAGTAATTTCTGAGTTAGATCTGAACAAAAGATTTATTCCTGAATGATCACAACAATCAGATCTGAAATGGAGAAGTATTTCTGAGTCAGATCTAAACTATAGATTTATTCTTGAATGATAAAACAACCAGATCTGAACTGTAGTAGAATTTCTGAGTTAGATCTAAACAAAGGATTTATTCCTGAATGATCAAAACAATCAGATCTGAACTGGAGAAGTATTTCTGAGTCAGATCTAAACTATAGATTTATTCTTGAATGATAAAACAACCAGATCTGAACTGTAGTAGAATTTCTGAGTTAGATCTAAACAAAGGATTTATTCCTGAATGATCAAAACAATCAGATCTGAACTGGAGAAGTATTTCTGAGTCAGATATAAACAGTGGAATAAATACTTGAGCATGCACAGTAGATAGATCTAGACTAGGTAAACATTCCTGAGCATGTACATTGAGTAAATCTGAACTAGACAATAATATCACAGCATGCTGATCAATATATCTAAATGTAAACAATGTAATAGAACAACTTACCTCTTGATAACCTTACCTCTGTAATGAAGTAGAGTATGACAACTATGCGAGATAATAATCCACTGAAGTATGCTCAGACAAGTCTTTGAGTCATGGATCTACCTCAAGGGTTAGATCTCTTATCAAGAGAAAATATGACTGATATGCCACCATGAAAAACCTCACACAACAAACCCAAAACCCCAACAAAGAAAACTGGAATCAAACGCTTGTTCTGGCCAGCAGTAGGAAGAGATGTAACATCAAGTGAAGAGGAGGCTTTGAAGCTTCAGATCAGGACGACAGTCCTAGATCAAACCCTAACTACCTAGTAGTAGGGCCGCGACCTAGATCTGCTCAAAAGGTAGCCTTAAGGGAGGGTTGGCTTCAACAATCAAGGAGGGTGGCAACAAAACCACTTCCCAGCAGAGATTCATTCACCCTCAACACACACAACACAAATATCATAGAAGGGACCTGGCAGCAAAACAATGCAGCAAAACAATGGAGAGGCTGAACTGTACTGTCACAAGGAGGCCGCAACACTCATAGAGCAATCCGCCACTCTTTGGAGAGAAAAGAATGAGTGAGTGTAAGTGAATAGTGAAGGGGGAGGGTTCTTATTTATATTTTTAGGCTAGGGTTAGGCTAATAAAAAATATAATTAAAATAACATATTTAATTAATATAAATATTAATTTAATATGTTATAATTAAACATTAATTAATATTTTTCATATTAACCCCTAAAACAAAAAAAATACAAACCCCCAATCAAACTCAAGCTCAAAAACCAAGGGTGGGGGTTTATGAGTGGTTTACTTAGTGACAACACATGTCCATATAATTCTCAAGGTGACCAATTAACTTTATCATCACTGCATATGGGATACATCCCTCATGCGGTCATGCCCATTTTCAAAATCTCTCCTAGGTCCTATGGACCATCCTGCAAGAAAAGAAGAGGATCACACACCAACAAATCTTGGTATTACACCAAGAACTACCTGATCAAAGATCAGGTTGCCCCATAACATATTTGGGGTCTTATCCACCAAGGTACAAGACTAAGGATCAACCCATGCTTTAGATATGGGTACCCTGGAACACATCTAGGGGCCCTAGACATATTTATGAACTTAAACTGCTTGGTCCCAGACCAAAAACCCCAATCATCTATGGGGGGCCCTCTCAAGGGTCTTTACTGCTTGGTCCCAGACCAAGAACCCCAGTTATCTACTGGGGGCCCTCTCAAGGGTCTTTACTGCTTGGTCCCAGACCAAGAACCCCAGTTATCTACTAGGGGCCCTTACAAGGGTCTTTTGCCATGGCTCTAACTGCTTGGTCCCAGACCAAGAGCCTCAGGAGTGTACTGGGGGCCCTAGTCCACAACTAGGGTTTTAAGCTATCCTCCAGGGAGAATGGCTCTTGCAGTTGCATTAAATTCAACACCTTTGGTTCAACCTTTTTACCCAGCTCCATGGCTTCCAAACCCATGTGAAGATTTGAAGCCTTTGAATGAACTCTTATAATATTTTCACCGTCGATTAACATTTTCTTGGATTGACGAGTCCATTGACTGTTGTTAAACTTATTCATCCTTGAAAGAAATATTGACGAATTCTGCCAAACATCGTTTCTAGAAATTTCTGTTTGTATTGATTATGAACTCCAAGTTCCATGGTGCAAAAAGGCACACATCCCTGGTTGGGAATAAAACATTAAAATTTGTATGCATCCCAAATCCAGAAAAAAAAGCCGCCATAAAATGCTAAATACTTGGGATGTTGATTCTCTTTAAAAAATTTCCTCGAACAAATTACAAACCAGTGAATGATGAACTTGTATTTTTACCCGCAATTGAGCTTACACTATAGTGTATTTCTTCTAAACGACAAAGCAAGAATAACCTTACATAACTTATATAGGTCCGTTTGCTGTGAAAATATAAAACATAAGCAACGAATCTATGTTCTTGCTTGTTAATATAGAATCATGATCTTTTAAGCAACCTTTGATAAACCAATAATTTAAGCATTTGTTACTGAATGTTTTGATGTTGCTGCACATCTTACTTGTGGAATTGTTAAGGGCATATTACTTATGCCACCCCAATTTCTTTATGGTTATTGTTATAAGTTCATTTGTCAACCAAAGTAAAAATTATACAAATGGCGATGTGTATTTTTAATTCATAGTGATAAGATAACTTTAGTTAGTTTGTAGAACATACTTTGATTTCCATCTTCAATTTTAAGATTACAAAAAATATCTTGAATTGCACATTACCCAATGTTTAATTAATTTTGATAATGTAACCTAAAGTGAAATTAGAGAAGATATTCCCCTCTTTGCTTGCCAAGAGAGTTGCATGTCCCATGTGTGTTAGGGTCCTAACCCGCACATAGGTAGAACAATATATTCAGATGTAATAAAGGTCAATATTAATAAGGCCTTTCAATAAAATAGAATAAGATGGATGTAAGAAGACCTAATAGAAGCTTCCGCTTCTAGAAGGATCTTCCTCTAGATGCTTCTTTTTAGTATAAATAGGAGTTGAGGGTATGAGAACCCTAGCTTGGATATTATTGTAATAGAGCTTTGCTCAACTGGAGGTTGCCCGCTCGAAGAGGTCCGTGAACATTGCTTTCAGATTCAAAGTGCTATTTCTGTTGTTATTCTTATATCATTTCAGTGTTATTGTGGTGAATGTTTTGGTTATATTGCTGTTATTCTGCCATTACTAGCATTTTATTGCGGTTCTGCATACATTTTATATCTGGTATATTACAAGTGGTATCAGAGCACTTTTCTTGGCAGAAAGTGTGGGTTAATTTTTTTTTTTTTCAGGGTAGAGACGTATGCCGGTGTCTTTAAGCCACAGAGATCTGTCGTTATGCGCATAAACCCGCGGTTGAGGGATTCATACACGCAGGAAATACAAGTGGTACTTAAGCGCACATCTGTTGGCCACCCTTGTAACCCCTGTTGGTACCCCTTCGAGTGGTAGCGCATCAAACAACACCTGTGTACAGATCGACCTAGATTACCTGAAGCCCTCTTTAGATAAACCGATTGGCCGCCTGACTGCTATAGTGTCACCGAGAACAACACTCGGGAAGATACTCTCTAGTACCTGGGTAGTCGGGTAGTACGACTAAGGGTACGGTCTATCCTCCTCAGTTAGTGCCCTGAGATATTGGGTTGAGTACTACTGTTGGACCCCGCATGTATATCAAAGAGCTATAACACAGGGCAAACCTTTGTCTGTAGAACCCTTGAATATCTAACCCTTGGGGACAGAAACATAAACAAATTAAAACATACAAGATTTATTGCCACGCAACTGTGTTCGGGTTGCCAAGTAAATACACATTTATTTCTGGTTAAGCATTTGGGCATTTCCTCTTTGCAGTATTCTTCAGACCGGAGTATAACTCTGTAAAAAAAAAAAGTCTGGAACTTTTTTCACCATTATTTGAGACCTATTCCATTGGATTCATCTCTTCACCCTTATCACATTCATCCATATCATTTTTCGGTAAATTTTTTTACCCCGCCCGCCCCTTTTCAATTTCCCCATCCTCATGGCCCATACTCGTAGCCAAGACTTGGAAGCTCGCTTCAACACCTTGCAATCTGGTCTCATTGAGATCCAACAAGAAGTGAAACAACTCGGTGCCAGTGTTGCCACCATCAATACAACCATGCAGTCCTCAATGGGGGAAATCAAACAAGACCACACCACCCAGCTTGAATCAGTCTTTTCGGCACTTTGCACCAAACTGCATATCCCTACAGATAACCCTTCCTCTTTCTCACCTCCACATACTGAAGGTGACCATTCCTCTTATTCCCATACCTTGTAGAACCATCACTTTCAACGCGACCTACGCCTTCCGCGGGTGGATGTGACCAAATTTGATGGCTCGGACCCCATTGGTTGGGTAACCCAAATGGAACATTACTTCTCTTTATACGACATTACAGATGACTTGGCCAAACTCCGATATGGTTTTCTCCATCTAGATCAAGAACGTTGGCAATGGTGGCAATGGAGAAAAACTTCTCGTCAAGGGTATATTGCTTGGACACACTTTGTGGTAGAGCTTTATGAACGCTTTGACACTGACACCAACCATTTGGGCCATTTGACAAAGCTGAAACAATTAGGAACAATGGAAGACTTTATCGCTGCCTTTGAGCGCTTGGCTTTTAGAACAGAGGGCATGTCTGATGCTTTTTTCTGAGAGTGTTTTATCAACGGCCTCAAGGATGAAATTCGGGCCCATGTCCTCATGGCTTGGCCTGAGAGTTGGGTGGAGGCTACCAAAAGAGATAAAGAAGCACAACAAGTTGTATCTTCTCAAAATCTCAAACCCTCCTTTATCCCTCACCCTAAACCAGTAAATCCCACTATTCCCTTTGCTCCACTAAAGATCCAAAAATTGACCAGGGATGAAATGGCTGAACGCCAACTCAAAGGCCTTTGTTACAACTGTGATGACAAATATTTCTCGGGCCACAAGTGTAAAGAACAAAAGCTTTTTATGGCCATCTCCGAGGAGATTTCAGAAGAAGATGAAGAAACTCCCTCTGTGTCTGAGTCACCTGAATCCACTGACATAACCCCTCCCTCAGACCCTCCCAAAGTAGAACCGGTCATTTCCCTCAATGCTCTCACTGGCTTCTCCACTCCCCAAACCCTCAAGCTAATTGGTTACATCAAGCATCAGAAGGTCATCATTCTGGTTGATAGTGGCAGCACCCATAATTTTATTCATCGCCGCATTGCCCAAGAAACTCATTGCGACATCCATGCGGTCAATAATTTCCAAATCATGATTGCCAATGGTGGTTCCATGAAATGTGGAGGGCGTTGTGAAAATGTACGTCTCCAAATTGGTGACTACCACCTGAAATCCCATATGTTTGCTATCGACATGGGAGGTTGTGACATTGTGTTGGGTGCAGACTGGCTAAGGAATTTGGGTTCCATTCTCATGGATTTTAAATACTTAACCATGCAATTCGACCAGGAGGGCCACCAATATAAGTTCCAAGGCATCACCGCCGGTTCACGATCATTAGTTCCCATCGCATGGAAAAGCTGCTCAAAAAGGGTCATTCTGGTGTTATCGCCCAACTCCATGCCATACAAGCAACAAAGACACCCTCGGTACCGCAAGACCTCCAAGCCATCATTTCTAAACATCAATTGGCCTTTTCCACTCCCCAAGGCCTCCCTCCTTCCCGTGGTGTTCATGATCATTCCATTCCCCTTGTACACGAAAGCCTTCCTCCCAACATCTGTCTGTATCGTCACCCCTTTTCCTAAAAAAGTGAAATTGAAAAAATGGTCCAGGGACTCCTTAATGCAGGCGTTATCCGCCCTAGTATGAGCCCCTACTCGTCTCCTGTGGTCATGGTCCTGAAGAAAGAAGGTTCTTGGCGAATGTGTCCTAACTTTCGTGCCCTCAACAAACTTACCATCAAAGACAAATTCTCCATTCCTGTCATTGATGACCTCCTGGATGAATTGAGTGGTGCCCAATTCTTCACTAAATTGGATCTTCGTTCGGGTTACCACCAGATACGTATAAAAGAGGCAGACATTCCCAAGACTGCCTTTAGAACTCATGAGGGCCACTATGAGTTTTTGGTCATGCCCTTTGGCTTGTGTAAATGCCCCCACCACCTTCCAAAGCCTCATGAATCATGTCTTCCGTCCTTTCCTTCGCCATTTTGTCTTAGTTTTCTTTGATGATATCCTCATCTATAGCAAACCCTGGACAGACCATCTTGCTCATGTGGATCGAGTTCTCCATCTACTCTCTCAACACCAACTTTTCCTGAAACATTCTAAATGTGCTTTTGGTGCCTCAGAAGTAGAATACTTGGGTCATCTGGTTGGCAAATATGGCATCAGGGTGGATCCTAAAAAGATTGAAGCTATGCAAGACTGGCCTCACCCAAAGACTCTTAAGAGCTTGCGTGGATTTCTAGGCTTAACAGGGTATTATTGCAAGTTTTGTTAAGAATTATGGGAAGATTGCAACACCTCTCACTGCTCTCCTAAAAAAAAACTCTTTCACTTGGACTGCAGCTGCTGCTCAAGCTTTTCAAACCTTGAAGATGGCCATGTGCACCACTCCAGTCCTCGCCCTTCCCGATTTCACAAAGACCTTTGTGTTGGAATGTGATGCCTCAGGGAAATGAATTGGTGTTGTCCTTATGCAAGAGGGTCGACCTTTGGCCTTTACCAGCAAGCAACTATCTGAAAGAAATCTGGGCAAATCCATCTATGAAAAGGAAATGTTGGCTATTCTGCATGCTGTGGATCTGTGACGTCCTTATCTATTGGGGCAACGTTTCCAAATTAAGACAGACCATCAAAGCCTCAAGTATTTTTTGGAACAACGCATTTCCTCTCCAGAACAACAAAAATGGGTGACTAAACTCTTTGGATATGATTATGAGCTCATTTATAAGAAAGGCAAAGACAATGTGGTTGCGGATGCACTTTCTCGAAAATATGAAGATGAAGGATCCATTTTTTCTCTATCATTCATTGTACCAGATTGGCTCCATGCAAGATACCAGATATATAAAATATGCAGAACAGAAACGAAATGCTAGAAATGACAGAATAACAGTAAAATATCCAGCATAATCTTCACAATACACAGAAATGATATACGAAATAGCAACAGAAATAACACTTTGAATCAG
>ML786811.1:878022-901634 GCA_009831015.1 Picea engelmannii | reverse complement strand
AGATCCTTCTAGAAGCGGAAGCTTCTATTAGGTCTTCTTACATCCGCCTTATTCTATTTTATTGAAAGGTCTTATTAATATTGACCTTTATTACATCCGAATACATTGATCTACCTATGTGCGGGTTAGGACCTTAACACTCCAAGCCGTTCGCCATGAATGGCTACAAGATTCCAAAAGTTCGCAGTTGATCCACCAATTGCAGTCCAATGCTCCAACTTCCCCAGGGTACTCTTGGCTCCATGAGGAACTTTGATACAAAGGCCGTTTGTATTTAAGTAAACAATCAAAGCTTAAATCCACGGTACTTTCTGAGCTTCATGCTACACCCACAACAGGGCACTCTGGGTTCACCAAAACCTATGACAAGGTCAAATGTTCCTTTTTCTGGGATGGTATGAAACATGACATTCGTAATTTTGTAGCTGAATGTGATGTGTGTCAACGCAACAAGGGAGAAACAGTCAAATCGCTGGGCACACTACAACCGCTTTTGATTCCACCTGCTATTTGGAAGGTATCTCTATGGATTTTATTACCGGCTTACCCAAATCGGGAAATAAATCTGTCATCATGGTGGTTGTTGATCGCCTTTCCAAGTATGCTCATTTCTGCGCCCTTCAACACTCGTTTACAACATCCACGGTGGCTCAAATCTTCATGGATCAGGTCTTCAAGCTTCATGGCATGTCGCACTCTATTGTTTCTGATCGCAACCCAACTTTCACAAGCAATTTTTGGCAAGAACTGTTCAAGATACAAGGCACCGAATTACATCTCAGCACAACTTATCATCCCCAGACTGATGGCCAAACAGAGGTTGTCAACAAGTAATTGAAAACATATTTGAGGTGTTTTGCCTCGGAAACGCAAAATCAGTGGGCTCAATGGTTACCCCTAGCTGAATGGTGGTACAACACTTCATACCATACAGCTACACACATGACTGCTTTTGAAGCGGTATATGGACAGAAGCCACCTTCAGTTCTCTCATACTTACCGGGTGCCTCGAAGGTCCAGGCGGTTGACCTAACACTTACAGCTCGAGAGACTATTCTCCATACCCTCAAAGAGAATTTGGTCATGGGACAGAATCACATGAAGTAACAAGTAGATCAAGGTCGCTTTGAACGTCAATTTGCAGAAGGGGATCAAGTGTTTCTTCGACTACAACCTTACAAGCAAACTTCCCTCAAGGCCGAGCATTGTCAGAAGCTAGTGCCCAAATTTTATGGTCCTTATACCGTGCTCAAGCGTGTGGGACAAGTCGCCTATCAGTTAGCTTTGCCCAACCACTCAAAGCTACATCTTGTTTTTCATGTTTCATGCTTAAAGAAGGTGATTGGAGCTAAGTGCCAAATTTAAACCAACCTTCCAGAGTTAGCTGAAGAAGGATCCATTTGGCTACAGCCAGAAGCAATTTTGGACCAACGTGAGCATCGCCTACGTTAGAGAACCATCAAGGAAGTGCTAGTCCAGTGGAAAGATACAACTCCAACAGACGCCACTTGGGAACCAGCTACCATTCTGCAACAATTTCCTCATCTCAAGCCTTGAGGACAAGACTGTTTTTAAGGGGGCGGACATGTTAGGGTCCTAACCTGCACATAGGTAGAACAATATATTTGGATGTAATAAAGGTCAATATTAATAAGGCCTTTCAATAAAATAGAATAAGGCAGATGTAAGAAGACCTAATAGAAGCTTCCGCTTCTAGAAAGTTCTTCCTTTAGATGCTTCTTTTTAGTATAAATAGGAGTCGAGGGTATGATAACCCTAGCTTGGATATTATTGTAATAGAGCTCTGCTCAACTGAAGGTTGCCCCCTCGAAGAGGCCCATGAACATTGCTTTCAGATTCAAAGTGCTATTTCTGTTGTTATTCTTATATCATTTCAATGTTATTGTGGCGAATGTTCTGGTTATATTGTTGTTATTCTGCCATTACTAGCATTTAATTTCAGTTTTGCATACATTTTATATTTCGTATATTACAGTGGAGGTGATGACATAAGGCTCGATGCGACAGGTGGTAGGTTCTCAAGCTCTGGAGGATAATGGCGATGTACTTCACCCAGGTTGGATTGTCATGTAGGTTAATGGTGACACTAGTGGATTGCGAGTTCGAAAGCTCACACGATTTGGAAGATAGGCCCACGTCACATCATTATGATGCTTGTCATGCTCATGAAAAGCAATGAAGCCCTGGTACATTTGAAGGTGATGGGTACTATGACTCATGGGTGGATAAATGGCGAGGAAGCCATGGATGTTGTCTTGCTTTGGTTCTGCTTCCTCAGGTGGTCTGGTTTTGTTTTCGTTAAGGTTGGGTCTACTTCTTTGGCTTCTCTGTCTTACCTTCTCATGGCTCCCTGTGGACAAAAACCCCATCCCTCCCTTGTTGGTTTGTCACGAGCTACCGTGGCAGTTGCTATTGCTGTTGATTTTTATCATGATTTTGTACCTGAGGAGGACCAGGCGACTATGCATGCACTGGAAGACGAGGTCAAGTTGGTTAGGGAATTCAAAGATGACGAGGAAGTTGAACAACAGGTGGGGGGCATAATCTCGGATCTGGGCTGCACCATAACTCACAATTCCAAGTTTTTCAGGAATTTGGAACTCTATTGGCACACCAAAACAATGGTGGCTCTGGGCATGATTCCTAAAGATGAGGAATTTTTCCAGTTGAAGCATAGAATGGAGACTCTCGAGGAGCATAATGCTTATTTTCTGAAGGTGATGACCTGGATTGCTCAACGTCATGGAGTCTCCTTTCAACCTCCGGCTACAAGCCAACAATAGGTAGAATCCTCTACTGCAGCGGCTGAGCATATGGATGTCGTGGGTCCATCTTTCTCTCAGGTTCCTCATGCAAAGGATTAACATGTTTTACAATTTTTCTAGTATACTTCAGTACCAAGTTTTATGTGTCCAGGTCATAGGCAATTTTATCAGTTTCGTTTCAAACAATTGGCCACTTAGACTCATGGTTTTAAGATAGCTTATGCTTTTTTAGCGTGGTTTCCCCCATGGGGTTGACAAGTTTTCTTGCTCTTTCTTGGTTCCATAAGGAATGTTATGGTTTTCTTGGCATTTGAACCAACATAAGCATCTATGTAAATTCTGTTCGTATTAATATAGTTTTCTCTTACAAAAATTAAATTAGAGAAGATATGAGCAATTTGTGTTGAGACTTGTGCAATTGGAAGGAGAATGTGGTTTAATAGGAAAGTGATTTCTGATTTCAATTGTTGAATGTATGCGTGTACCATCCTCGTATAATCAAAGCTTAGGGGTGGTGCTTGTTACCACCTAAACTAGCATCTAAGTGGAAATGACCAATCCACGATTGCAACCTTGGGGTAATGAATAGGAGTTGTATCATTTCCAACTCAATACAATCTCCTCTTCACTTTTGACTGGCTCTCAAGAGACCAAAGGGGGATCCCTTAAATATACAATGATTTATTAGGAGAGCCTAAGTAGTTAAATCGTTAATGCGATTAACTAAAAAATGTAAACAGTTACTTCAACAATAGAGAATTAAATCCAATAAAAGATATATCACGTGACATACAAACGATTCAACGCTTAGTAAAGTGATGCTTTATACAAGTTGATTTAATTTTAATGAAAATAAACATATATTGCATAAATCCACTTCTATGCTAAGGCACTTAATAAATCAGAGGTTTAAATTGCAATTGCTTTATACAAGTTGATTTAATTTTAATGAAAATAAACATATATTGCATAAATCCACTTAGATGCTAAGGCACTTAATAAATCAGAGGTTTAAATTGCAATTCTCATTTATAATGCTTAGTGAAGTCAAATTTTCAGATTTGTGCCTTAGTGGTGAAAACCACTTGTTCAAACTCTTTAATGATGCAAATTTAAGCTTGAAGAATAAGATACAAATATATTTTATGATATGCAAGATACAATTCGGATTTGTAAAAGATAAGTAACAATCCAAGTAAAAGATGAGTACTTGGATGTATAGACTTAGGTTAAACAAAAAATTGGTGGAGTATAAAACTTGAAATAAACCCAAATTATGTTTTTATGAAATAGATCTTCAAGTGAATGATAAACTATGAAAATATGCAAGCTTGAAGTGAATCACAATTTGATCTTTAGCATGCAAAACCTTAAAGTAAATTCAAATTATGATTGTGAAGATAACTCTAAAGTGTGACTAGACTTGTCCAATTGTCAAATCTGATTTTATTGTCGTGTATCTAGAGAATCCCGTAGAAAGATAGAATAGATCCAAAATAATTTTATAACTTATAATCTCAAAATTAAAAGCAATACACCCTATCCTATCCCTCCTCATAAAACCAAGCCTTTCCCCCATTGATAGCATTACTATGATTAGATACATAATGTAGAAGAGAAAGGTAAACAACATGTAGATGACAAGAGGCTCCCCAAAATTGCTTCGAATTCTGGCCAAAACCACCAACGACTCAAGCGGAGATGACATAAAGATGCCAAATCTTGGCTAAATCATTGGGGAATACATGAAGAAGCCATTATGCATAATATCGATAATATTACAAATATGTGGTGTGATGATATCACTTCTAAATTTAAGGAGAATATGTGGTGTGATCAAGAATTAGTGGATAAAAAGAAATTAAGATACTACAAGGAGGTGGTCAACCCTAATTTAGAAGATCAAAATTATCTCTTAGTTTTGAGAAGTGCAAAGAAGAAAATCAACATTGCTAAAATAATAACAAACTCCGATGAGCTACATAGTGAAACTGAGCGTTTGACAACTTTTAAAACACAGTGGTGAAAGAATCTGTCGTTTTATATTGCCCTATATATATTCATATTAGATCCCAATTTAAAAATATTTGCCACAATACAAACATCCTTAACATCCTAAGTCATCAAAACTATGGTGATCTTGGAATGCTTCTCTCAATGCTTTTTGAGCATAAAAATACAATTTTAAAGGAATTGAAGTAATCTCTTACCTTCTTAAGGTCCGATAGACCAATTGGTCTTAGTGGACGTTAATCATAATCATCATCAATTATGTGTGAAAATAACCCAAGAAAAGGATATGCACTTAAAATAAACAACTTAGGTTTAGATCCCAATTAGGAATTGAAAGATAGACCATAAAATACTTCCAAGTGTGATTAAAGCAAGTCTAATCATGTATTATCTATGTAAATGAAATGAGCATTGAATAGATTGCAAATCCAACTTATGCTTATGAGATATCAACTTTGGATTTCCTTTAGTCCACAAGATTAATATTTAAGTAAAAGATAAACAATTTGAAACACAACTTAAAGTAAGATTACAATTAGAGCTTTAAATATAACATTGAAATTAACTCTAGATTGTAATGATGAATCAAGTCTAACAAAACTTTAATTAGGTTTTCAATATAAGCACTTTAAAATAAATCCTAATTGAAATAAACAAGTCTAGAATGTAAATATACTTGAGTTAAAAGAAACTATAGTAGAAATGAAATATAATCTAACGATATTCAATAAACTAGCTTTAGATTTCAAGTAAACCAGATAAAAGAAAGATTAATTTTGGATTTTATAATATTTGGTGGTTGGTGGGAGAGACTAGGGCTAAATTCTAGAGCTAATGGGGTCAAGAAGAAGGCTTCTTCTAAATGATTTGTTTTCTTAACAATTAGAAAAAATAGGCAATCCTATGGAAGACTCAATAACCTCCTCTCTAATCTAGATGAAAATAAAAACTAAGACCCTACAAGAAAGGGGTTCAAGATGGATCCACCTTCAAGTAACAAAATCAACTTTAATCTAGCAATTGTAACTAATAATTTACTAGAATTCCTAGAGGATATATAAAGCAAGGCCCTAGTTAACAACTAGTAAATTAACAAAGAGAAAAAAGGAGTTACCTCACATGCAATGCCCCTTTCAAGTGGTAGAATTTACCCTTCAAATGGATCAATTTGTTAATTTGGCCTATGTAGGAGACTTGACATCCACATTCAATCTTGAAAGCACCAAACAATAGCCAAGAGAGAAGACATTAGACCAACACCAATTTTCCTTAATAGATATTCATCAAAGTTTTTTCAAATATTCCAATCAACAATAAAGAAAACTATGAGGGGGAGCCTTTTATATAGAGAGGATGCTTGACAACCCTCTTATTACAATAATATTTTTCTCCTTAGATCTAGCTCGGGAGATCATAAAAAAGTCCTATTCTTCAAATAACTAAGGACAAGGTCAAAAATATATAAACTAATGAAGTAGTTATGCCACATGTACAAACATCTCCAAAGATGAGACATCTCACCAAAAATAGCAAGGAGGGTCAAAGGCGGCCAATGTTCCTCCTCAAAGCATGGTAACCACCTCAATCAACTTCTCAAGGAAATATTTATCCATCAAATGAGAAAACGACTAGGAGAGAAGGTCCTCTAGGTGACATGGCTCTTCCAAAATTAGCATCGATCGATCATATGTGTTCTCCAAAGTGTAACAACCTCACCAACCATGCTAACCACCTCCCTCAGGTTAAGGAAGGTCCAAAACCACTCACACGTGCCAATGACAAGTTCAAACAATCTAAGAATATACTCTCCAAGGTGGATGATTGATCTAGAGATGTGACACATGCCTCCAAATATGTGATAAGGTGGAGCAATCCATGAAGGATGATGTGGCATCATGTGACAAGCTCTCATGCATGGAAAACCATCCAAAAAGGCTCAATGCATTACAAAGAGGGCCCCTCCAAGATCTAAGTGCATAAAAATACGTAGAGGCCCCTCATGAGGTGGTTTTACATGATCTCTAGTGCCAAATACATGTCATAAGACCCAAAAGCGCCAAGTAGACAATTACCTAGGCCAAAGTGTGACAAATACATAAATAGGTCCATGCTTAGGCTAAAGGGGAAGTATGCCTCTAGGTATGATAACCTTTACAATATATTAACACAAATTTTACATGATGGTAAAGGAAAAAATCTAGGGGTTCCCTAAGTCATCTGTCCTAATAGATCCACTCCAAGACCCCTGTGCACCCACCTCGGCCGTAAATGACCTCTAAGAGATGGTTAGTATGATCCATAAGGGTAGGACTAGCCTTGAAATGAGGATTAAGAGGAATGGCCATAACAAACCATCTAGATGGGAAACACACTTTACATAGATCACTAAGTATGGTAAATCAAATCATAAATCCAATGTAACCATTTGATGAGTTCATCAAAACCATGAAGTTTCCCCTTGTGTTTGGTCACAAACCAAAACGAGGAAACATTAAGCACCAAGTAAACATACATTGGAAACTCAATCACTTCTTGGCCAAAAACTGAATTAGGATTATTATCACAAGAAGGAGAAAAATATGCTGAGGTTGATATGTATTTCTACAAGCTTCTTCTATCCAAAGGTAAATGAGGTTGATGTAATTATCTTCCTTGATATGAGTGTAGGGCAGCCCGTCGATATTATTCATCAAACCATCAAGTAAGAGGGGTATTTGAGGGCAGCTCCAATAGAAATCTACAAGAAGATTGCTACCCCTCGTTTTTTATCATACATATATATGGAGCATGATAATACCTATCAGGTCTGAAAAAATACGTAAATCCATAACTTTGGGCTCACTGCCCTTGCATATGAGGCTGAAAATCCCTACAATATACCCAAGGTTGAACATGCAGTTGTCTACAAAGTATTGCAGCTTTAAAAACACTATTATTGGATGGATTTTTATGCATAAGGGGAAGAATTGGGGACATCCATCGCTGAAAATTTTCTTATGATCTTTGGTCATGAAAACCCCCTTTGTGCATTTCCAAATTAGCCTTATTAGTGAGATGACATGGCTGTTCATGTATCATGAATCGGGTTTCATATATCTTTATTATGTTGGATTGTCCAAAAGACCAAAAATCTGCAATTTTGACCTTAGAATCATCATCATATGTGGCATAAATCCTATGAAAATAAAAACAAATTCTATCCCATTTATGCCTTTCAATAAGGAAAAGAGGATCAATATTTTCACTTTGGTTGTCATGCTTTTCATCAAATGAGAGTTTCCCTATAAGATTTTTCTTTTCCAAATTCCGAAAAGATGTCTCACAAGACTCGGAAATTTTGGAAAGGAGTGTAATTCATCAAACCATTGCTTTCATGTGGGGGAGGCATGGATGCTTGGGTGCTCTTACCATCAAGGAATTTATGTATGCTGCCCTCATACATTTGAATTTCAATTGTATTATGAAGTGGCTCTTGATATTTAAGGGAAGCATGGAAAGATTCTTCACCAATGTTTTCTCCTTTCTTCTTGTGGAGGTGCAACAAGATTTTCAAAAGCCTCATTTTCCTTGTCTTCTTCGAAATTTGAAATGTTATCCAAAAATGACTCATATGAGGGAGGAGAGGGATGAACATCCTCATGTAACTCATCTTCAATCTTTGATGGAAGATGCTCATCATATTTTGCTTTGATATAATTACACAAGAAAAAATATGCCTCTTTTCCTCTTTCTATCTCCATAAAAAGATTGCTTTGGATTATCATTATATTTCATTATCAAATCCTCTACCTTCTCCTCTATTCTATCTCGGATATCAAGAAGAACACATGCATCTTCAACTTTTTCATAACCATAAATTCAATGCTTCTGAAACTCTTTCATCAAATGCGGAAATGATTTTATATCCTTAGGGATGAAACTAGAATACCAATCCCATGTGCTTTTTCCTTGTATTGAATATGATAACATTTTCATTAAGATATCTCCATAAATAGTGTTAGTCTATACCACATAATCCATAAAATATTCAAGGTGCTTTGGAGCCTCTTATCGCACAATCTATACTTGCCCAAAGCCTAAAGGCAAGTAGGCCTAGATTGATGTAACACAGAGGTAGTCCTATCACTGTCACTCCAATATGATACCTCTTTCTATTTAGAAGGAGAAGAAACTCACTCCAAGGGAGACGTCCCAAGACCTAGTTGGTTGATTAAGGGAGATAAGACAAAGGTAAAACCCACCCCTCTCTCTAGGTCACTCCAAAGGAAGAAGTCACTTGGTATTGTTTGGGGTTAAGGAGAAATTCAAGATGAATGATGCCTGCCCTTTACCAATGAAACACCAAACGTTAGCAACAATCAATGATATCGACGTTTCAATTTAGTGACTTCAATAATAGAGATATGTGCTACTAAAGACAAGCAAAGATAAAATTATAGCAGCAACAATGTATCCATATATTGCAAGTTATGATGACAAGAATGATATAAAGACTTTGCATTTTGATAGTATTTTGTCACTCACAATTTCAAGATTAAAGGCAAGTCAATAAATGACTTAAGTGGTTGTCCAAACACTTATAACAACATTAATTGATGATGATGACATCAATAGAAACCACTTAAGAAAAGTACTATAATAAAGCAATAAGACAACTACTTCAACATCTAATGATTATAGTTTGCTTAGTACAAATGTTTAGTGGTTTTATGGATAGTTTGAGGGGTGTTAAGGGGCTGAAATGATGGCTGTAACAGTAGTTACAACAGCTCCAGATCAATGATCCATCCTTGCTCTTATTTCATTGACCTCCAGATCCATCTCTAGATTGCATTTCCGCTTGCGACCTTCTATTCGACCACACTCATGGCCTTCAATAGCCATTTCCACCTTCTACCTGCCCTCCTGGAAAGCCTATGGATTACTCTACACTTGCGAGCATCTCCATCTTCTCTTACAACTCACCTGGCTGTTTAAATTTTTGCTGCTGTGCTCATGCAACAACCTCCTCACAGAGCATCAATACCCTGCTTTCTTCACCTGCTGACTACAAGCAAATTCCTATTTGTGATACCATCCGATGTTATCAGGTCATCTCCTTTCATCGTCTCCCTGGTCTTCTATCTGCAAACAAAATAACGAACTCCTTCTCTTTCTCTTTTGCCTGAAATCTACAGACGAAAATTCAAGCTCTGATACCACATGATGGTATTAAACTATCTCCTTTACCTCCTTTGCCTAAAATATACAGACGAAAAATCAGCTCTGATACCACCTTATGGTATCAGACTATCTCCTTTACCTCCTTCGCTTGAAATATACAGACGAAAAATCAGCTCTGATACCACCTGATGTAGCCCCCCTACCCTCCTGGGGTTCTACCGACCTCCTTGTCTAGGATCTTTCTGTTTTTCGTGTCTGATAGACTCTTTAGGCTCCAGATTGAACCCAAATCAATTATGCACAGGTCCCTTTTTCTCCTGTGTGCAAGTCCTGACAGACCCGCGGGCTAATTTCCACACGCTCCCAAAATACTAGTTTCAGGCATAAGCCCCTTTGGTGTTAGCCCCTCCTTCATACAAATCTAGGTCGTGTCTTTGTGATAATGCACGATTGCGGGCGTGGGAAAAAGTGGTTTCAAACCAACCCGCTTTTCACCCCACAATCCTTCTCATGCTGCCACGTATCCATTTACGAATACCATGGTTCCAATTGCGGCCCACTCAGGAATAATTATCCTCCGCACAAGTTCTAACCCCACAATCTTTCCTGTTCGTCGATCTCCGGTCCCTCGACGCTTCCTCACAATCAATGGCTGCTATTGAATCCCCTTTCTTCACATGTGTCCTCGGGCTATGACCTTTAAAGTCCATGCAATTCCTGTCCCCGATATGCTACGGGATCATCGATCTCACGATCTTGACGATCTTGTCTGAACCGATGACTCAGATCTGCACCTTTCAAATCTATAGACCAGATCTTCCCCTTCTCAATCAACCGTCGAGATCACTTCATGATTCCGGACTTCGGGCATTTGAAATCTCAAACCTTGCTACTTTCTGTACTCCAATCTTCCAGAGTTAACGATCTGTTGCGAGTTATCTCCCTGAAACTACGGTCAGGATCTCCTTCGCGAGTCCGGCCTTTGGGACTTTCAGTTCTCAAATACTCGCCACTGCTGACTGGTTATCTTTCAGAGTGGAAGATCTGCTGCCACGTGTCCACTTTCACATTGACGACTCTCGTCGTTTCGGATTTTCGGGCTTCGAAAATCTCAAATGTCAAACCTTGCCTTCCTCCAATGACTTCTATCCGGAGGCTATAATCCACTGACGCGTGTCCTCTTCTGACGCGTGTCCTCTTCGGATCAACGACTAAGGTTTACTTTGGGACTTTACCCGTAGTACATGGATTTTCTCCATGTCTCCCCTACATCTGATGGCTATAAATTTCTCCAGAACTTTACCCGGAGTGCTCAGATCTTCGCCACGTCTCCTCTCTTGGTCCGACAAATCAGATTCACTTCGGATGATCTGATGACTCGGATCTGCTTCGACTCTTCGGGCTTCGCGAATCTCAAATCTCAACTTAGAGGTTCAATACAATTTTCCTGGAGCTCGCGATCTATTGACAAGTGTCCCCTCGCAGATTGACATCTCTTGGCTCTTCACCTATTCGTGCTTCAGGAGTTTCAAGTCTCAAACTTGCCTCCTTCTGAACTCACGATATGTGACGGTCCAGATTCTCTTGGCCGATCCGACACCGATATTTTCTTCGGATGATCTAACGGCTCAGATCTCCTTCGACTGATCGAATGGTTGAGATTATACTTCTGTTGCCCGACTCTTCGGCCTTCGACAATTTCAATCCTCAAGCTTTGGCTAGTCTCCCTGTATACACAAGGGTTAAAACCTGTGCACTTCACCTTGATCAGACGACTGTCAACCCTCTGTGCTCAGATCCAACGCTGGAGATTTGTTCTTCTTCTCTACACCTCCTCTGTTCGCTGGACATTGATCTAATAGTCCAGGTTCCTCCTTACACCCAAATCTGATGGCTGTTGTCGCTCCTCCTCCTGAGCTTTCGACTTCTTTTGTCTTTTGAAGATTTAGTCCACATTCAAAGGTTCCAACCTTTGAACTTTCTCCTATGTTCCCGACTATATTGGGTCTCGCTTACGCTTCTGAGAGCAATATCTCTTTTGAGCTTTAGGACTTAGAATAAGTCCGTCACTCACGCATTCCTTGCATTATCCCTTCTGAGCTTAATCTCCTCGAAGATTTCGATCCCCACGCTCTCTTTGCACTTCTGAGATTTCGTTAAACTCAGATCCGAAGGATTTCTTGACAATAAATTCTTCTCACCCTCCTGGCGTTATCCTGGCTCGATGCACACTTTGCAGAGATTCTCCTTACAGAGTGTTCAGTAACTTTGTTTCTCCCCGAACTCAACACTAAGTTCCTTCTGTGCACTCTTGCACTCGCTCGATATCCTCCTGGCAGAGCTCTACAGAGTTCTCAGTAACTCTGCCTCTCTGTTCTTCTTATGCATAGTCTCCCCTCTAAGGTATTCAATAGCCTTGAGGTTCCTCTTGAGTTTGTGATCGCTCCTCCTGGCACGTTCTTTTCTGATTCTGCAGAATTCATATGCGCACTCCTTGCGTTGGCTACAAAACCTCAAATGTTCTGTTGTGCACTCCTTGCACAACCTAAAGAATCCATAACGATAATATAAAACTCAATGAATATAAAAGAAATCTAATTCCTACTGCAAATGAAACTTATCACACATCTACAACATTCATTCATGAAAATACACAAACACACGATATGCAGGAAAAACTGCTTTTCTATTATCTCTGTGTGTCTATACAGATGTTTACAAAAACTGGACTACAACAGAGTCCCAGTTCTCTCAAGCTCTCCTATCCTAACTCTATCTCAATTTTTGCTTATGCTATTAGACCTCTCTCGAGTTCTGCTTATCCTATTCAACCTCTTTGAATCCTCCTAAACCTCTCTCTCTTTGAAATCTGATACAAAATCTCTTTACAAAAGAGGGGCTCTACGACCTTGTCCTCTCTCACCTAACCTCATCTATTACATTGAAGTTTCATAAATGACCATCTCGTCTGAATTGAACCTAGAGCCATCAACCTGTCAGCCATTAAAGGCGACCTTATCTTCTGCCTGTTAAGAGATATGGCTTGGTTTTCACTCAAGCTTACAACATGAATCCGTATAGGATTGTATTTCAAATTTAAAAATGGGAGGGTCAATGCCTCTCCTTCTCTAAAATGTGCGATGATGTGCTGGAATGCTGGTGCATTGCTGAGGTGGAGCGATGCTCCTATATCAACTTGAGAGCCATGTACTCTTAGCAAGTGCACCCAACATGAGCATAATATACGCTGAAGGCTCTTGCCTTTCCTAAAAAATTTTACCATAAAAAGAATCAAATCGTTTTATTTCCAGTTTAGCTTTATGCCTAGATAACTGTTTAAATTGGTGTGCGTAATCCATGCTACTTACTCGCCTCCACCATTCATTGTTTTTATGGCAATGTTCTTTTAATGTTTTGTTGACGGTTGAAGAACAGTGCCATAAAGTGGTTGAGTAAATTTATTGTTGAGCAGTGCCAGGTGGATTTACCACTACGCCTTATAATGGAAGATAAATCTTTTTAAGTGTTGTTTAACTGGTTTAGAGCCATGCAATATTTACCTAACAGGTGGAATGACCATCAACGTGTAATGTGCTTAAAAACAACTATTTTTAAATGTTTTAAATTAGTGCATTATTTAATGAAAAGTGGAATGGCCATCAGCGTGTAATGCACTTTACACAGTTGTTTTTATATGTTTAGATAAATGCCTTCCTTAACAAACCGATGGAATGGCCATTAGTGTTTTAATGAGATTAAACCAATTTTAATTTCGTTTTAGAATTGAGGCTTTCTTTAAAGGATATGTGGAATGGCTACAGGCGTTTTAATGTGCCTTCTAACAGTTTTTAAAGTGTTCAGAATAGAGTTTCACACTAAAGGAAACATGGAATGGCAACACCGTTTAAATTGTGTTGGTACAGATTTTAACTCGTTTAGAATAGAGCATTAAGATAAGAGATAGGTGGAAGGGAAGCAACTAATGAAATTGCCCTTTTCTAGTCTTTTAATTATTTTTGGATAGGGCACTAATTTAGGAACAAATAATGGCAGTTGATTTTATTTGCTTAAATTAGTAGTTATAATGGTTTTATGTCAGGCATTAAGTTTAAGAACACGTGGGAATCAATGTTATTAATAATGTGGTCCATGTATGCGATTTAAAAAAAGGATAATTATAGGATTATAGGATGTATGTTTGTTTATTAATTATAGGATTCTTCATATCCATATAATGTTGCAAGCACTGCGTTTTTCTAAAGGAAAGTTAGGGAAGGAATGCTCTTGAGTATGAAAAGGGAATGTTCATGTTGATTGTCTAGTCTTAATTTTTATTAATTCATAATTTAGATAGAAGTTGTCCATTCTAAGGGTTATGCTTTCCTTGTTAATATTGAACTGGAAGGGTAAAATGTGTAGTTGGTTTAATCGTGTATTAAAACCCTTTTAAAATGGACAGGTCTAATTGCTACTTGGTGATTGTGATATGTTTTAATTTAGATTGAGGTTGGTTACCGTGTGCTATGAAATAGACTTTATGAGGGTTAATGCTAATAAGATACTCTAGGATGTTGCGCAATAAAAGAAACCCACTTAAGAACTCCTCGTAAGAAAACAAGAAGCCTATCTGGTCTGTTGCACAATTTTGATTTGTACTGAATTGTGTTTTCCCCGCATCTAGTTTAGCTTGATTGATTAGAGTGTTTTTGTTCATAGGTTCGTATAATGTATGATACACAATTTGGAGTTCTGGTACATTGGTTTTTATGTCATAAATGATGGTCTAGATGTGTTGTGTTGCGCCTTGGATTCTAGCATGTCTTTCGCAATGTGGCAACATGATTCTTGTTGACGGGATCATTGTGTGCACTGATCGAGAGATGCGTATGATGACCTGGCCTTGGGTCATGAGCTTCCCGAAGATGATGATTTTGGAATCAACGTACGATGATTGTTTATAATCACATGATTTGATTTGTTCCTCTCTTACCATAAGGTTCTAGTTCATGTTTCTCTTTCATTAAGATGTCACGTTTGGATTGATTGATGGTTCTTGTAGCCTAGTAGGCATAGTATTGCTTGTGATGGATGGGATGTAGACACTTTTAGAATATAGAAGATTGTGCTTGTTTTACCATTGACGATACCCTTGTCACCCAACCACAGACCAAAGCCACCCTCCGAGCACCTTGACCTTGACAGAGAAGAGAATCCTGGTAGCAATCCAATAGCCAAGAGAGGCTAATGCACCAAGCAAGAATAGAACCCAAGCCGATTAGATAATCCCACCCAGTGGCTAGCGCACACCTTCCCAGAAACTTGTGCACAAGCTGCAACTACACCTGCGCAGATCCAATTCTCTCTGCAACTGCTGAGATGAGAATAATGAGAACTGGCACCCTGTATTTATAGTAGTCTGGGCAGTTTAACTGGGGCCAACTTCTCCTTCTGGGTATTAATAAATTCATATTAAATATATTTCTGCAGCCAACAACTTGTCTAGGGTTTCCTTCACTTCTTTGCTTCCTTCCAGAGTATTCTAATCTCTTCATAGGTCACAATGGAGGTTCATACCTCCCGAAGCTACCATAATATTAACACTCCCTCCTAGCTAGGGAGGTATGGTCTTGAGCACAACAGACCATTCAACTGGTAGCAACATGAGCACCGTCATTATTATCCATCTGGATAATCTCCTATGACAACTGGTACAATATTAATTGATAGAACACACCTGTGTCTATTCAAGGCAGTATGCAACTACTCAAACCGTGACACATAGTCACAAACAATGGAACAAATCCACCACAATAGTATATCTCGTCTGTCTGAAGAGATGCAGTCTCCATAACAATCATCTGGGCCAATCTTTCACTCACATCTGTGAGTTTTGAAAGAATATATACCTCACGAATAGTGGAACATATCCACCACAGTAGTTTTACATCTAATGTCAAACATCTGATAGCAACCTGCATAGAAACAATGTTATGATATAAACTGAATCATCTTGGCCAATTTTTCACTCACATCTGTGAGATATGAAAGAATATCTGCCCTCAGTATAGAACATCAACAATGGGCTATCTGCCCTATTCTTCTCAACCAAGGAAGAAGGATTGTTTCTGATTTTTGAGCCTGGACCATTCCTCACCCTGGGCCATTCTTCCTACACTAATCAAAGTGCACCCTGGACAGAATGTATAAACCCTAAGGAATGTTTGGACCATTCCCCACCCTGGGCCATTCCTCCTACACTAATCAAAGTGCACCCTAGAGAGAATGTATAAACCCTAAGGAATGTCTGTCTTGGACCATTCTCCACCCTGGGCCATTCCTCCTACACTAATCAAAGTGCGCCCTGGAGAGAATGTATAACCCTAAGGAATGTCTGTCCCTGATTGTTGAGCCTGGACCATTCCCCACCCTGGGCCATTCCTCCTACACTAATCAAAGTGCGCCCTGGAGAGAATGTATGACCCCAAGGAATGACTGTCCGGACCATTTCCTCCGTTAACCACAAGAGGAAAAGTCTGTTGTATCAACCTCCAAAACAAACCATTCCTCATGTTAACCACAATGAGAAATCGCTGTCCGGCAAGGCGAGCCAGTCTTCTTGAGTAACCCTCAAGAAGAGAGACTGCCCTAGACCACTCCCCATGATAACCACAATGGGAAGTCGCTGTCTATGATACATCAACAATCAGACTACTTCCTATGTTAACCACAATAGGAAGTCACTGTCCGTCAGAAATCTCAATCCACTTTCCGAACATGAAAGAATCTGTCCAATCTAGACTATTTTTCAATTACAAAGATAAATAATATTTTCAGTGCTCCCTCCTAATCTTGGAGAGTCATTTAAGTCACAAAAATAAATGTTTTCAAGAATATTTTTTCGTACCTTCTCCTAGCTTGGAGAATCTTCCCTTTCAGTTAAGGGAGTTATTTCCATGATCCCCATCTTCTCTCGGAAATATGCAAACTTGATTCTGGATAGAGGTTTTGTCGGGATGTCTGCTGTCTGCTCATCAGTGGGGATATACTCGAGCTTTACCTCTCCTTCCTGGACTTGATGTTCTGATAATCTTATACAACTCTGATTATCACAATATATTATGGTCGATTATGGAATCTGATCAAATAAATCGAAGATTAACTTCCTTAGCCATACTGCTTCTGTGCATGCTTCACAAGCTGCCATATACTCTGCTTCTGCTGTACTGAGTGCGACAGACTTCTGTTTCCTGTTGCCCCAAGATATCATAGCGGAGCCCAAGCTGAAACACATACCTGAAGTACTCTTTCTGTCTTCTGCACTTCCTGCCCAATCAGAGTCTCTGAATCCATGAAGTTGGATATCACTGGATGCGGTATATCTCAAGCCATAGTTTATTGTCCCACGAATATATCTTAGGACATGCTTTGCAGCTATCCAATGCTCTTGTCTAGGTTCCACCTGGAACTGACTTAATGTGTTTACAGCAAAGCAAATATTTGGTCGAGTATTTACTAAATACATCAATGATCCAATTAGCTGTCGATATAGAGACGGATCAACTGTATCAGAGTCTGGGAATTTCACTTTTCTTATATCTACATTCATAGGAGTGTCCATGGACTTACAGTCCATCATTCCAAATTTTTGAAGGAACATTATTGCATACTTTCCTTGTCCAAGGAATACTTCACCACACTTTTGCCAAACTTCTAGTCCCAAGTAGTAATGCATGAGACCTAGATCTTTCATATCAAATTCAGAGGCTAATTCCTTCTTGCACTGAATAATTAGAGATTCTTCACCTGTTATGAATAGACCATCAACATATAATAGTAGAATCACAAGTGCGTTATCCACGACTTTGTAATAAAGGTTTGGATCTGCATGAATCTTGGAGAAACCAAGTCTTGTTAGATAGCTGTCCATTTTGGCGTACCAAGCCCTTGGAGCTTGCTTGAGTCCATATAGAGATTTCTTCAATCTGCAAACGTGAGTGTCTCTGGAATGTACCTTAAATCCTTGAGGTTGTTCGATATACACTTCTTCTTCAATAGCTCCATTGAGGAAAGCTATTTTTTACATCCATCTGGTGTAGATTCCATCCCATGGAAGCGACAAGGGATATGATAGCTCTGATGGAGGTATACCTTGCCAATGGAGAAAAGGTTTCGTCATAATCTTCTCCCTCCTTCCGGGAGAACCCTTTGGCCACAAATCTTTCCTTGTATTTATCCACGCTTCTGTCTGTTGCATGTTTGATCTTGTATACCCATTTTGAGGTTACCATTGATTTTTCTTTAGGTCTAGGTACAATTTCGCATACTTCATTTTTCATAATGGATTGATGTTCTTCCACCATAGCTTCTTTCCATTGTCCCTTTTGGACTGCTTCTTCAAATGTGGTAGGTTCTTCATCTAGGAGCTTCGTCATGTATGCTGCATAACTTGAGAATCTTTTCGGTCTTTTACTCTTCCTGGATGTTCCTTCTGGAACCTTGATTCTTTCTGCATCTTGTAATGTAGCTTCAAGCCAAGCTGGTCGTTTCTTGGTCTTTGGTATGATATCTGAATCAATGTTCTCACATGGCTCCATAGGATGATCAGGTTGATCCTTTTCGTTATTTTTGTTTTCTGTGTTTTCTTCATTAGGTTCTTCAAGTTCTTCTTCTTCTATAATTTCTTTGATGGATTTCCTCAAGGCCATCCTTTCATTGAACTTTACGTCTCTGCTTACTTCTATCTTGTCTTGTTCTGGAATACATATTCTATAGGCTTTGGATGAATCACTATATCCCACAAATATCCCCTTCTTTCCCGAGGGTTCTAGTTTATTCCTTTTATCTTTGGGAATATGAGAGTAAACTGGAGATCCAAATATTCTTAGGTTTTCTACGTTAGGTTTCTTATCTGAGAATGCTTCTTCTGGTGTCATGTCCTTCAATATATGATGAGGGCTTCTGTTCTGTACATATATTGCCGTCATTGCTGCTTCTCCCCATAGGAACATGGATAGACCTTGATCGTTCAATAAGGCTTTTATCGTTTCTTCGATCGATCTGTTCTTTCTTTCCACTACATCATTTTGTTGAGAATTATGAGGAACAATCAACTCCCTCCTAATCCCTGCCGTTTTGCAGAATTCAACGAACTCCTTCGAGGTGTATTCTCCTCCATTATCTGTTCTTAATGTCTTGATCTTCTTGTTTGTAAGGTTTTCTATTTCTGCCTTGAATTCTTGGAGCTCGCTGAATACTTCATCTTTTGATTTCAGTAGGTACAACCACGTCTTTCTTGAATAGTCATCTATGAAGATTACGTAGTAAAGAGATCCTCCTAGAGATCTGACTGGCATTGGACCGCAAACATCCGAGTGTATTAGATCTAGGATTTCCTTGGATTTGTTGTTGCTGCTTGGGAATGGTTTCTTGATATTCTTCCCAAGGGAACATCCTTTGAAAATTCCTTCATGTGTATATTTCAATTCTGGTATTCCTTCAACCATTTTTCCGAGGAAAGGTAATTCTTGATAATTGATATGAGCGTACCTTCTATGCCAAAGTTCATTAGGGTTGACTTCGTCATGTACTAGAGCTTCTTCATTTTGTTCTAGTAGTCTATACAGATTTCCTTCACGACTTCCAATAACCCTAGCATCCTCTATGCTGGAATTCTTATGCCATGATAACACCTTTCCATCCATGAAATCTATTATGTTTCCTTTGTCTTCTAAACATGATATTGATACAAAATTCTTTTCTAAACCAGGTACATATAAGACATTGCTTAAGTGAACATGATTACCTGATTCCAACTTGACGGAGGCTTGTCCAAATCCTTCGACGGGGTAAGTGATTTTGTCTCCAAGCTCCACTTTGTATGATGTCTTTCTCTCATTTAGATTTGAGAGTCTGGCTTGATCTCCCGTCATGTGCCTGGAAGCTCCACTATCGATTATCCACATATCATCTTCAATTGTCCTGGTGAGTGCCGAGTAGTGTAAAAGACTGATTATTTCACACGTCTTCGGTTGACTAGTAACTGGTCATGCCTTGATCCAAAACTTCAACTTCGTCATTTCTGTCTTCTGAGAGAGCCAAGAGGTGCGCTGAGTTAGGGCGCATCTGAATATCTACTTCTTGGGCGAGATGCTCCATCACAAGGTGTCGGATCAAAGATTTAGTGTTTCTGCAACTGCTTTTGCTAGTAACCCTAGCTGCAGTGTTTTTGGAAGCTGCTCTTGCTAGTAACCCTAGCAGCAGTTCCTCAACGAGCTCAATATCTAGCGACTATGCTTCCTTCCAACATTTTAGGCTGACTGAAGGGGGTGTGGGCCCATAACCTGTTAGAATATAGAAGATTGTGCTCGTTTTACTATTGACGATACCCTCATCACCCAACCACAGGCCGAAGCCACCCTCTGAGCACCTTGACCTTGACAGAGAAGAGAATCCTGGTAGCAATCCAATAGCCAAGAGAGGCTAATGCACCAAGTAAGAATATAACCCAAGCTTATCAGATAATCCCACCCAGAGGCTAGCGCACACCTTCCCAGAAACTTTCGCACAAGCTGCAACTGCACCTGCACAGATCCAGTTCTCTCTACAACTGTTGAGATGAGAATAATGAGAACTGGCACCCTGTATTTATAGTAGTCTGGGCAGTTTAACTGGGGCCGACTTCTCCTTCTGGGTATTAATAAATTCATATTAAATATATTTCTGCAGCCGACAACTTGTCTAGGTTTTCCTTCACTTCTTTGCTTCCTTCCGGAGTATTCTAATATCGTCATAGGTCACAATGGAGGTTCATACCTCCCGAAGCTACCATAATATTAACAGACACCTCCTTGTTCCTTAGAGAATTTGTCAGTCTTGAGACCTTAAATGGTCAAAATCGATTTGAACGTGGGCTTGAGTGTTTCTTATGTGTTTTGGAGGTCCTAACCTTGCAGGGTAGGACAGATGAGTAGTCGTTTTTATTTTGTCTAGTTGATTTTCGCTTGTTGAATCCAGTTGCTTGAATGCTAGTATGCTGGGTCGTTATGATGTCCATTGCCTGGATTTCTTGCGTTGTGTTCGTCATCGAGTTGCATTGATTTCCTGTTGTTGTTATTACTTCCTTGCTTTAGAAAGACAAAATAAAAATAAAAATTAGCATTTGTTATGCATCATATGTTGTCGTAACGACGGGGGTCCTTACAATTGCAACAACATCATGTTGTACACTGGTTCTATGGATGAAACAAAATTTGAAATATATAAAGGTTGATTATGATGAGCCCATTCCTATATATTGTGATAATATAAGCACTATCAATATCTCAAACAATCCAGTGATGCACTCCAAGACGAAGCACATTCCAATCAAGTATCACTTTCTACGGGAATGGGTTGCAAAGAAGAACATCGGAGTTGAATATGTGGGGACAAAGGAACAAGTTTCATATATCTTCACAAAACTACTTCCAAGGGAAGCCTTTGATTATCTTCACGAGAAAATCGGAGTAATTTCTACTCCCTAATGAATGATTTTGAATGCTTATCTTATATGTCTTAGATTTACACGAGGAAGAACCATATAAATGATAGTTATGTTGGGGGAATAGGTTCAGGAAGAGTTCAGTCAGGGGGAGCATCCCTAGACATGAATATTACCTTTTCCATTGATGTCAAAGGGGGGGATATTCACGAGATGCAGGTCAGAGACTTAGATGCTTGGAGAGAGAGCACAAAGGCATGTTTCCAGGGGGAGCGATGGTCATAGGGGGAGCATAAGCGATATGACTTTAGTGTTGCATCAGAGTGTTTCCATCAATACCAAAGGGGGATATTGTTGATTAATTGGGTTGGTTTTCATTGATGTCAACCCTTGAAGCAAGTTTGGTAGCAAATTCTGGTAGCCCCAACAATATGGTTAAGGGACTTCAATTTGATTGATGTATAATGGTATGCATTTTAATGTATTTGCAGGAAATGCTACTCTATATATATAATACATATCATGCCATTTCCGGTGATACGTGGAACACCAAACAACTCCTCACGGTTAGAGATTTATGGCCTTGTGAAGTTGGATAACCCTCATGATTTATCTAGAAGGTCAAATAAGTCGAAATTATTCTAGAAGCTCCTAGAAGAAGTTGACTAGTTAAGTGAGTGAAACTAGGATTTAATCATGGGTTAAGTTGTTGCAATAAGAAAATAATTAAAAATAAATTAGTTGCAACTATAAGTGGATAATTTATTATTTGTAGCAAAGTGGGTTAGAAATTGACAAGTGATTAGAAGTGGGTTAGCCATAAAAGAAGAAAATTGGGTTAAGTTGGTTAGAAGGTAACCCCTTAAGGAAGCTACATGGACGTATAAATAAGAGAGAAAGACTCTCCTATTAGAACCTATTGAGCACATTGAATATTTTTTATTGTGTAAGGTTTATTGTAGGTAGTCATTGATACATCTGAAGTTGCACAATTCTGAGGTAGCATGAAGGGTTGATGATGAAAGTTTCAGAATTACAGAAAATATTGAAAAACCCTAGTTTTTTAGGTGAACACAGGATGCAATAGAGCAGGGCGCGTATGTACACGAGCTAGTAGTATAATTGGGTGCGTACATGATGGAAAATCCCTAGAAAATTGAGAAGATGAAGATGCCAGGTCTCTAAAGTCTGAAAGAAACCTCCGAGGAAGGTCTACAGTGATCAGGTACATCATATCTATCTACTGGTTCAAAAAGTATGTCTTATTTCTATGAACAGTTGTTTTGTTGTCTACATGAGAAATGGTTATGGGGGTTTGAGGATTTTCTCTAGAGATATTAGTGGTTGCATGGGAATTTCTGTATAATTTAGATCTATAGAAATACAGTGCTGGTATAAATAATATTTATCATTGATACATCTTGTTAGTGTTGAGGAACATCTTGTTCTTCTTGGCATATGGTTAAAGGTTTTTCTTTGGTACATGGTTGAGAGATTATATTTGTGAAGTGGTTGATGTATTGAAAGGGTGTTTATTAGTAAGGTTTTTATGTCTAGTTCATGTGAGGATTATTATACTTGTTCATGATTACACATACTTGTATGGAAACTGATAGATACTTTTGGTCAAAGGATATGTATGAAGATGTATGCACAAGGTACAATTACAGTCTAGAAACAATGACAGGTTGCAGGTTGATTTGAGAGAGGTTGAATAGGGTTAGAGTTTTGAGAGAGAGAAAACCTTATTTTTCAAAATGCATACTCAAGATGCAGTACAGATAGGCCACATACATACACAGGCTGCAATATAGATAGGGCACGTACTGCAAGATACCAGATATATAAAATATGCAGAACAGAAATGAAATGCTAGAAATGACAGAATAACAGTAAAATATCCAGCATAATCTTCACAATACACATAAATGATATACGGAATAGCAATAGAAAAGCACTTTGATTCAGAAAGCAATGTTCACAGGCCTCTTCAAGGGGGCAACCTCCAGTCGAGCAACGCTCTGTTACAATAATCTCCAAGCTAGGGTTCACATGCCCTCGCCCCTTATTTATACTAAATATGTCTATTAAGAGAAGCATCTAGAGGAAGATCCTTCTAGAAGCGGAAGCTTCTATTAGGTCTTCTTACATCCGCCTTATTCTATTTTATT
>ML786811.1:852649-865372 GCA_009831015.1 Picea engelmannii | reverse complement strand
GGCCAACTTCGTCAAAACACTGAACAAGGGAACCAACGGTAGGTACAGAGGTAAGCTTCCTTTAATTTGTTTTAATTGTGATGGTATTGGTCATTTTGCTAACAAATGTCCTCATAAGAAAAAGAGAAATGATGAAGGTTACTAAAAAGACAAACAAACATATAAAGGTAAAAGAACTACAGATCCTTTATCGTAACATAATTGCAATAATTCATGTGAATCAGTCAATCATGAACTCCTTCGGCATGAGATGAAAATTAGATGGGGTAGGAAAACTGTCTGTCATTAAACAATAAATCTTACATACATATGAATAACCAGAGAACTAGAGTGTCTGTCAAAACTTTACAATCGAGAGCTTTGCTCTACCATCGATGTCTCTAAAAAATATCAAAACTAAGTATATATACTCCTAAACATTTGCCCAACAGAGGCCTCCCAGATTTTCTGGATGAAGCGCCTCTTCAATCAAATCTGGCCTGCACTCCTCTTCAGGAGCATCAATGAGCTGCAATAAACTAGACCCCAGATCAGTGTCAAGTGCGATTATAGGATGGTTGGTGGGGCTTGCTTCGTCACTAACAATGTAGGCCAACTGAGCTTCCCTATATAACCTCCTTTGTTCCCCTCCGAAGACTGGAATGGTGGCATACGTAAGATCCATCTGGAATGTTCCTCCAATCTTTTTAATCCAAGATCTCGACAACATCATGCCGAATTTGGGGGGGACATCAACTACCACAATATCCATGACCACACTCTTCATGGGCAGCGGAAACAAAGAAACCACCAGGTCTTTGATGACTCCCAGACACTGCACTCTCCTTGAATCGAAAGAGTACAAATCATGATAAGTTTTTGTCACCTCCAGTCCCAATTCTTCCATTACTATTTTGGGCATAAGGTTATGGGAAGCCCCTGAATTCATGAGGCAGTTATTCAACACTTTATCATGTATGTTCAGGGATGTGTAGAAAGGGGGGGATGAATCATCTCTATCTTCTACCATGGGCCCTAAGACAACTGCTGGATTTTCATCTTGGAGATTTATTGAGTCAGTGGAAGGCTGGGGGGGCTCAGATCGTAGCAGCTTGGAGAGGGACCTTTTGAAATCTTTATTTTTAACTAGTTCGGATAGGGGTACATGGATTCTAATCTTCTGAATCTCATGTTCAAAATTGAAGGAGGGAATAGGCTTAGGAGTTTCCCTTACCTCAGAGACAGGTTCCTTGGCTGCTGGTGAAGCATTCTGAGTTTTCTTTTCTTTAGTAGTGGTTGGTGCAGCCTTAGTAGGTATTTCTGCTATGAGGGGTTGATCCTGGCTATCAAAATTCCCTTCTTTCTTTCTTGACCTGAGATTATATCTGTTAGGAGTGTTGCTGCCTTTTTCCCCTCTACTTAACTCGTTGATTTGAGTGTTGATAAGGGATTCTTCATATGCAGATTGAGTCAAATGAGGAAACGAGCAAGTTTCCACGATGCAGTGGATCTCAGGGTCGAGTTCATCCATATCCTCCCCTTCCTCATGAGAAACTAGATTGTTCTGGAGAGGGGTTTGAATTCTCTGATCATCTCTATCTCTGCTCTTATGTTCCCTTGGGAAAGCCTGTGGCACATTGTTATTAGGCCTCTTGAAGCCCCTGCTATCTGTATTTTGGGGACTTATGTAGATGGGATTCCCTTCTAATTCCCACCTTTCCATCCTGACAGAAAGTGATTTTAGCACTCTAGTTGTCTCATCTGTCTGAAGGGGCAGGGGGGAGGAACTGGATGGGGAAGCTTTAGGCCTCTGCCTGGATGTGTTTCTATCAACAACGTTCCTGAGTCGGTCAACGACCAATATGTTAGATTCTACCTCCACGACTGCATCTTGCATGTGGGCCAGAGTAGTGGCTCTTCTTTCCCTCAACAGGAGACAAAAATCGGGATCAAAGGCGCTAGCATAAGTGATCTTTGCAGAGGCTTCAAGGGGTTTTATCTCAGCAGGGATTTTATTGTACATTTTATTGAATCTCTTGGAGAAGTCAGAGACAGACTCTCCTTCTTTTCTCTTTAAAGACCCAAACTCTGTCATGTAATACATGAATTCTTTTTTATCTCCCCACTGTCTCAAAAAGACATTATCCAAAGCTTCGATCCCATCAATAGATCCAGGAGGCAGGGCCTTAAACCATTTTCTAGCCTCGCCTTGAAGACTATGGACGAAAATCCTCATCCATACGTCTGCATGCATGATAACATTATCATCTGTAAAACTGTAAAAGGCTTCTAGGTGTTCTTCTGTAGTTATGTCGCCCTTGCCTGTAAACTTGGGCAGTCGCTTGAGGTAACCATCTGCTGGGAGGGCATTGAGAGGCTGGGGTAACACAAGGGGAGCATACCTAGCGGCTATAATAGCCTTCGTTCTGGTCATAGGGGGATTTTCTCCTGCCATAGTAATATTATGTGGAGAAGAACTCAGAGGAGAAGGAGCCCGAAAAGGGGATACTGGGGATGAACTCCTAAGTGGAATGGGAAACAACAGGGGATTTAGAGAGAAGGCTAACGGGCTTAAGCCAACAGATGCTTCTCTTTGTGCAGAAGCGACAATAGTAACAAGAGGAGGAGTGGTAAAGCTAGGAGTGGGGAAATATTCTGTGGTCCTGGGTCTACGCCAAGGTACAGCTTCAGGGGAGAGGGGAGTGACAAGGGTTTCTCCCTCCAATCCCAGACCAGGGGGGGAAAACTCAATAGGAACACTCCCGAAATTCAGGAAACGAGAAACTTCAGAAATAGGTCTGCTAAGAAACTGAGGATGAGAAAATGGAGTTCCTACAGAAGGAGATGGCAGATTACCTAGTTCGGCGACGAAAGATTCTCCTTCAGAGGCCTTTCCTTTTCTGAGAACCGCCTCCGGATCAGTTTCAGGTGTAGCTAGAGGCAGCTATGGATGGGACCGCGTGTGTCTGCCTCTGAAAGCCACAATTAACACAACAAGTTTGCCACAGTGGAGTCGTCACAATGGAGTCACCAGGTGCATAGTAGAAATCTTCAAAGGTTCTGATACCCGATGCACCTTCAGAATTAGAGGCTCAATGTCATGGAAAATTTTCAACTTCGTCCCCGGCAACGGTGCCAAAAATGTTAGCGTTAGAAGTCACTCCTAGATTGCAGCAGGAGCAGAGCCCGATGCCCATCAGTTTATGTCACGATTTGTTTATACAAAGGGGTGATCGAATGGAAGTTAACTCAAAACAATGTTGTTCTAACTCCGAAACTAGGTTGGGCATGCATGGGCAAGTGAGGTCTTAGATGAACTTCAGACAGTGAGTTGTAGTAAGGGTGAATAGGGGGAAAGACTTGTATGAGAGAAATGCAAAGGTCTGTCGTAAACATCAGGCTTCTAACAAACTGTAGGAGAAAACATCTAAACACAAGATCTTCTTACATTCAAACACAGAAAACCGGGGAATACAACAATGTAACAACAAATCCTTTATCATAATGTAATTGCAATAATTCATGTGAATCAGTCAATCATTAACTCCTTCGGCATGAGATGAAAATTAGATGGGGTAGGAAAACTGTCTGTCATTAAACAAAAAATCTTACATACATATGCATAATCAGAGAACTAGAGTGTCTGTTAAAACTTTACAATCAGGAGCTTTGCTCTACCATCGATGTCTCTAAAAAATATCAAAACTAAGTATATATACTCCTAAACATTTTCCCAACAGAGGCCTCCCAGATTTTCGGGATGAAGCGCCTCTTCAATCAAATCTGGCCTGCACTCCTCTGTCATACGCCACTTTATTTCTGCATGGATCACGCCAGGAGGTAGCTGATCCCCTTAAATGATGAATTGGCATTTGCAGGCTTCCCTGGTGAGTCGAGGACTCGACATGGTTTATGTGGAAAGAAACAGTACGGAGGACTATCTCGGGCAGACTTCCCGCCGGGACATTCATACCTTGCAATTAACGAGGGAGGTGAGGTTTCAACTACCCTCTCTCTTCTTCATTTTCTCCGAGCAGGTGTCAGTGTTGAGATCAAGTTGAACTGACACCTGGAGAACACAGTTATCCCTTCTGCAGCTATACCCGGCATTTTGGCCCTTTGCGCAGCTCTTGCTATTGCCTCCAAGCGACTTCGGGCTGTGACCTTGTGCCTATCTTCAAAGGCGCTTTCAGCGTTCGGGGTTCGTGGATAGGAAGGAGTAGATCCTTTCTCTTCGAAGTTGCGATTGGCAAAATGCCGAGAGGGCCCAATGGGTGCCACGCGCCCCTCTCTGATCTGACGGTCCTGAACTAATTCGGCAATACTGTGGGCCCGGGTCTAGGACGTCTTCGACGCTTCACGTCTCGGGGATATGAAAGACCTGCTCCTTGCGCTTCGAATTCGCGATGGGTGAAAAGGCAGAGAGCCTAATCGCACACCACGTGTCCCTTTGGGATGAACGACTAAGATCTCCCTCGGCTCTTCGGGACCGATCTTGCCAAATGATAAACCTTAGCGCCCCTCCTCCAGGCCTGCTCCCTTGTGACCAGGCGCCCAAAACCATGGGCTCGATTCTGGGTGCTTTCGACGCTTCGGGCTTCGGGGTTTCGAGACGTGAGATGACGAGGGACTTTTAGCCTTCGAACTCCCGAATGCCGATATGTCGATGTGACTAGATCTTGCGCCATGCGTGACTGGGTCGGACGACCCAGATTTTGTCTTGAAATATAGTTGCTTTCTCTGACGCTGCACCTCGGGTAACTTGGTAGCCCCGATATCCCGGTGACCATCGATCAACTTTATAGATGGGTCTCGGTCGCTTGACAACAAACTTCGCCCGCTCGCTTGACTTGTACCCTGAAAATAGATTCTTCCGTACTGTGCTTGGGCACTTCTCGTGCAACCTGCAAACTTGGGTACTTTTGTGCCCAATGACAAAAATTGTTGTTAACATTAGGCTCCATGGGGGATAGAGTCGTCCCTGTGATGCTCTAAGAACTCATTTGCAGCTTCAATGCCTTGCTATTGGGCTATGGAGTCATTTACTAAGCCGAAAATAATAAGAAAGAAAATGAACAAAGAACCAAAAGGACAATATTTACAAACAAAGGAGCCGTCTAAGGCTCAAACAAAACATTTCTTCAGAAAATGCCCATTTACTGGGCTGCTGAAAATCTCTTCACCCTCCAAATCCTGCAACCTGTACGTGTTGTTTGAGAACACCTCAGAGATTTTGAAAGGCCCGATCCATAGGGCATCAAACTTGCCGTGTTTGCCGTTATCTTGCATGGGTGCATCCCACTTAAGCACCAAATCCCCGATCTTAAACTCTTTCTTCTTGAATTTCCTGTCAAAAGCCAGTTTGACCTTCTTCTGATGGTTCTGAATTCTGTCCATTACTTGCTCTCTGGCCTGCTGGACCTCCACCAGTTGATGAACTCTTCTGATCATGTCATCAGGCTCTTCTTGATGATCCTGGAAGAACTTTGCTACAGGAATGGCTAGTTGAGAAGGGAAAACAACTTTTGCTCCATAAACTAATTGGAAAGGGGAGATGCCTATAGATCTCTTTGTGGTCACTCGATCGGCCCATAGAGCGAATTTCAACTTTGAATCCCAGGCCCTTTTGTTGTCCTCCAATAGTCTTTTGATGATCCTTATCAGGCTTTTGTTGGAAGACTCTGCTAAACCATTGCCCCGGGGATAGTATGGGGTGGAGTGAATCAGTTTGATCCCAAATTGCTCACAGAACTTGGCTAACGACTCAGCCTTGAATGAGGCTGCGTTATCAGTAACAATATTTCTTGGGCAGCCAAATCTTGTGATGATGTCTTCCAGGAATCCAATAATTACCTTGTGGGAAGCACTTCTGGTGGGGATAGCTTCGATCCACTTAGTAAAGAAATTTGTAGCAGTCAGGATCCATCTGTGCTGCCCACTGGAAGCAGGGTGGATTTCTCCAATAAAATCTAGGCCCCATTGCTGGAAAGGTCCTGAAACAACTACAGGCTTTAAAGGCAGAGATTTGAGCTGTTGCTTTCCTGAAAAACTTTGGCATGGGATGCAGGCTCTAACTTCTCTACAAACATCAGTGAACAAGGTGGGCCAGTAGTACCCAGCTCTGAGAATTTTGTGAGTTGTGGTCTTCCAGAAATGGTGCCCTCCGCATAGGCCGTTGTGAAATCCAACCATGATCCTGTCGGCCTCTTGCGGGTTCATGCATTTTAAAAGCACCCCCAGGGGGTCTTTCCAGTATAAAATTTGATCGATAAGGCAGTACCTGACTGCTTTGAGCTTCAGAGCTCTTGCCTTGTTTCTTTGCAGGCCATCTGGAGGCCGCAATTCCTGCAGAAAATATATGACATCCTTATACCAAGGACATCGGGCCAACATAGATTCTGTTTGAGGATCTACATCAGACAACTGATTCTGTTGATTTTCTGAACCTGCATTGATGAAATCTACCCCCAAGGCTCTGCAATTTGCTTCAACCAACAACTTGGCTAAACCTTGACGTTTAATCAATTTGGTAGGCCTTATCTCCAAGTCAAACTCTAGGATCTTGGCTATCCACTTACTCCTCCTCCCGTCTATGTCGGGCTGTACAAGGATGTCCTTCATAGAGGCTGAAGGAACGTATGCCGTCACTTTTGAGTGCAGGACATAGACTCTGAAAGCTTTGAGAGCTTTCACTAAGGCATAGGCCTGTTTCTCCATGATTTCATACCTGATCTATGCATATCTTAATGCCTTGCTAAAGAAGACAATGTGTTGCTCTCGCCCTTCCTCATTTTCCCGCAACAAGACCGCTGCTACCGTATCAAAAGAAGCAAAAGAGAAAATTAGGAACTCTTTGGAATAGTCAGGACTGATCAACATAGGTGCCTTAGTCAATTCCCTTTTTATTTGGATAAAAGATTCCCCGGGTTCAGTGGTCCATTTCACTTCATTTCCCTTCCTGATCATGGCTGTGATGTGTTTCACCAACTCAACAAAATTTGAGACGAATCTCCTCAGGAAATTAATCTTCCCCCAAAAGGCCTGAACTTCCTTCTTAGATATAGGAAGTGACAGGGTTTGATTTGCCTCTACCCTGCTAGGATCGATCCTCACTCCCTTTGCTGATACTATATGGCCTAATAGCTTCCCTTCCTTCATAGCAAACAAAGATTTTTTGGGATTTAGGGAAAGGGAAAACCTTCGACACTTCAAGAAAACTTTCCTCAGGTGACACCAGTGGTCTTTATCTGACCTCGAGAAGACTGTGATGTCATCCAGATAGATTACCACAAACTGATCTTTCTCCCCGATGAAGGCTATGTCCATGGCTTGCTGAAATGTTGCTCCTGCATTCATCAACTCAAAAGACATTTTGACATACATGAATGTGCCCCAAGGAGTGGTGAAGGTCGTTTTTTCTCTGTCCTTAGGCATGACTGATATCTGATTATAACCAGAAAAGCTGTTGATCACGGAAATCCTAGATGCACCAGTTACCCTCTGCAATATGTGTTCCATGTTGGGCATGGGATAATTGTCCTTCTTTGAGCTCTTGTTCAGGTTCCTGAAATCGACACAAAGCCCGATTTCTCCACTTTTCTTCCTCACCGGGTCCAAATTGGCCACCCATTTAGAATATCTCAAGGGGACAATGATTTGGGCATCTAACAACTTCTTCACTTCTCTCTCCATGACGAGCAACAACATGGGATTTATCTGTCTCAGCTTCTGTCTGAATGGCCTAGCCTCTTCGTTCAGTGGGATCTTGTGCTCAATGACAGATGTGTCATAAGATTTGAGGTCTTCATAGGTCCACGCAAACACATCAACGAATTCCTTAATAACTCAGTATATTCCGCCCTCTATTCATTGGTCAGGCTGCTTGATAACTTGACAAACTTGGGCTCCTCCAGTGTGCCAATGTTGCATTCGGCTGTATCAACGTCTTCATTTGAAACACTACCCTTTATTGCCACATCATTCTCGTTGAGCAATCTTTATAAAGGGACCAGTCCCCTAGGAATGTGGTTTCTAGGCAGCTGAATAATCTGGTGATTAGCAATTTCATTTAAAAACACCTCAGGGTGAGGGTCACCTCCTGGGTCAGGATCCTGATCGATGTGCAACGCAGAAAATTCATCAAGAGATTGGAGAAATTTTTCGATTTCCAGATCATCTTCGAATACCTTCCAATGCTCTACATTGTCCGGTATAGAGGGCCTATATTTTATTTCAACATCGTACTTGACCATAGGCGACAGAGGAACTTTGAGCAAACTAGCTGAGACAACTAGAGAATCGACTGAAGTATTTTCCCCCCTCGGAATGAAATAAATGTTAAAAGCCAAGAAGAAATTATCAATCAGGTCCCATACCTCATTTCTGTAATTTCTGAGCCGGGGATTATTAAGACGATAAGCATTTCTGACTTGCTGGATAATTAATTCAACATCTCCAAATATCGCTATCTCTTTAATTCCCATTTCTTTTGCAGCCCTCATACCCAGAACAAAAGCTTCATATTCTACCCCATTGTTGGTGGTTTCAAATTCCATCTTGTATGACAGGGATATGGTCTCTTGAGAAGGTGATATGAAAACTATTTTGGCGCCAGCGCCTTCGCTAGAAGAAGCTCCGTCGAAAAACATCTTCCGGACAGAGATGGTTGGAGGGGGAATCAGACAATTAAGACTGGGCTGCTTTCTGACTTGGAAAGGGTCTTCAGGAGCATCAATGAGTTGCAATAAACTAGACCCCAGATCAGTGTCAAGTGCGAATATAGGATGGTTGGTGGGGTTTGCTTCGTCACTAACAATGTAGGCCAGCTGAGCTTCCCTATATAACCTCCTTTGTTCCCCTTCGAAGATTGGAATGGTGGCATACGTGAGATCCATCTGTAATGTTCCTCCAAGCTTTTTAATCCAAGATCTCGACAGCAGCATGCCGAATTTGAGGGGGACATCAGCTACCACAATATCCATGACCACACTCTTCATGGGCAGCTGAAACAAAGAAACCACCAGGTCTTTGATGACTCCCAGACACTGCACTCTCCTTGAATCGAAAGAGTACAAATCATGATAAGTTTTTGTCACCTTCAGTCCCAATTCTTCCATTACTATTTTGGGCATAAGGTTATGGGAAGCCCCTGAATCCATGAGGTAGTTATGCAGCACTTTATCATGTATGTTCAGGGATGTGTAGAAAGGGGGGGATGAATCATCTATATCTTCTACCATGGGCGCTAGGACAACTGCTGGCTTTTCATCTTGGAGATTTATTGAGTCAATGGAAGGCTAGGGGGGCTCAGATCGTAGCAACTTGGAGAGGGACCTTTTGAAATCTTCATTTTTAACTAGTTCGGATAGGGGTACAAGGATTCTAATCTTCTGAATCTCATGCTCAAAATTGAAGGAGGGAATAAGCTTAGGAGCTTCCCTTACCTCAGAGACAGGTTCCTTGGCTGATGGCGAAGCATTCTGAGTTTTCTTTTCTTTAGTAGTGGTTGCTGCAGCCTTAGTAGGTCTTTCTGCTATGAGGGGTTGATCTTGGCTATCAAAATTCCCTTCTTTCTTTCTTGACCTAAGATTATATCTGTTAGGAGTGTTGCTGGCTTTTTCCCCTCTACTCAACTCGTTGATTTGAGTGTTGATAAGGGATTCTTCATATGCAGATTGAGTCAAATGAGGAAACGAGGAAGTGTCCTCGATGCAGTGGATCTCAGGGTCGAGTTCATCCAGATCCTCCCCCTCCTCATGAGAAACTAGATTGTTCTGGAGAGGGGTTTGAATCCTCTGATCATCTCTATCTCTGCTCTTATGTTCCCTTGGGAAAGCCTGTGGCACATTGTTATTAGGCCTCCTGAAGCCCCTGCTATCTGTATTTTGGGGACTTCTGTAGATGGGCTTCCCTTCTAATTCCCACCTTTCCATCCTGGCAGAAAGTGATTTTAGCACTCTAGTTGTCTCATCTGTCTGAAGGGGCAGGGGGGAGGAACTAGATGGGGAAGCTTCAGGCCTCTGCCTGGATGTGTTTCTATCAGCAGTGTTCCTGAGTCGGTCAACGACCAATATGTTAGATTCTACCTCCACGGCTGCATCTTGCATGTGGGCCAGAGTAGTGGCTCTTCTTTTTCTCAACATGAGACAAAAATCGGGATCAAAGGCGCTAGCATACGTGATCTTTGTAGAGGCTTCGGGGGGTTTTATCTCAGCAGGGATTTTATTGTACATTTTATTGAATCTCTTGGAGAAGTCAGAGACAAACTCTCCTTCTTTTCTCTTTAAAGACCCAAACTCTGTCATGTAATACATGAAGTCTTTTTTATCTCCCCACTGTCTCAAAAAGGCATTATCCAAAGATTCGATCCCATCAATAGATCCAGGAGGCAGGGTCTGAAACCATTTTCTAGCCTCGCCTTGAATACTATGGATGAAAATCCTCATCCATACGTTTGCATCCATGATAACATTATCATCTGTAAAACTGTAAAAGGCTTCTAGGTGTTCTTCTGCAGTTATGTCCCCCTCGCCTGTAAACTTGGGCAACTGCTTGAGGTAACCATCTACTGGGAGGGCATTCAGAGGTTGGGGTAACACAAGGGGAGCATACCTAGCGGCTATAATAGCCTCCATTATGGTCATAGGGGGATTTGCTTCTGCCATAGGAATATTATGTGGAGAAGAACTCGGAGGAGAAGGAGCCCGAAAAGGGGATACTGGGGATGAGCTCCTAAGTGGAATGGGAAACAACACGGGATTTAGGGAGAAGGCTAACGAGCTTAAGCCAGCAGATGCTTCTCTTTGTGCAGAAGTGACAACAGTAATAAGAGGAGGAGTGGTAAAGCTAGGAGTGGGGAAATATTCTGTGGTCCTGGGTCTACGCCAAGGTACAGCTTCAGGGGAGAGGGGAGTGACAAGGGTTTCTCCCTCCAATCCCAGACCAGGAGCTCGAACATTCGACAGAATCTCCCGATCAGGGGTCAATAATGAACCAGGGGGGGAAAACTCAATAGGAACACTCCCGAAATTCAGGAAACAAGAAACTTCAGAAAAAGGTCTACTAAGAAACTGAGGATGAGAAAATGGAGTTCCTACAGAAGGAGATGGCGGATTACCTAGTTCGGCAGCGAAAGCTTGTCCTTCAGAGGCATTTCATTTTCTGAGAATCGCCTCCGGATCAGTTTCAGGGGTAGCTAGAGGCAGTTGTGGATGGGACCACGTGTGTCTGCCTCTAAAAGCCACAATTAACATGACAGGTTTGCCACCGTGGAGTCGTCACAATGGAGTTGCCAGGTGCATAGTAGCAATCTTCAAAGGTTCTGATATCTGATGCACCTTCAGAATAAGAGGCTCAATGTCGTTCAATCTCGGGGAAAATTTTCAACTTCGTCCCCGGCAACGATGCCATAAATGTTATCATCAGAAGTCACTCCTGGATTGCAGCAGGAGCAGAGCCCGACGCCCATCAGTTTATGTCACGATTTGTTTATACAAAGGGGTGATCGAATGGAAGTTAACTCAAAACAATGTTGTTTTAACTCTGAAACTAGGCCAGGCATGCATGGGCAAGTGAGGTCTTAGATGAACTTCAGACAGTGAGTTGTAGTACGGGTGAATAGGGGGGAAGACTTGTATGAGAGAAATGCAAAGGTCTGTTGTAAACATCAGGCTTCTAACAGACTGAGAAAACATCTAAACACAAGATCTTACATTCAAACGCAAAAAACCGGGGAATACAACAATGTAACAACAAATCCTTTATCGTAACGTAATTGCAATAATTCATGTGAATCAGTCAATAATGAACTCCTTCAGCATGAGATGAAAATTAGATGGGGTAGAAAAACTGTCTGTCATTAAACAAAAAATCTTACATACAGATGCATAATCAGAGAACTAGAGTGTCTATTAAAACTTTACAATTGGGAGCTTTGCTCTACCATCTATGTCTCTAAAAAATATCAAAACTAAGTATATATACTCCTAAATATTTGCCCAACAGAGGCCTCCCAGATTTTCGGGATGAAGCGCCTCTTCAATCAAATCTGGCCTGCACTCCTCTGTCATACGCCACCTTAATTTTGCATGGATCACGCCAGGAGGTAGTTGATCCCCTTAAATGATGAATTAGCGTGCGCAGGCTTCCCTGGTGAGTCGAGGACTCGCCATGGTTTCTGTGGAAAGAAACAATACTGAGGACTATCTCGAGCAGACTTCCTGCCGGGACATCCATACCTTGCAATTAACGAGGGAGGTGAGGTTTCAACCACCCTCTCTCTTCTTCATTTACTCTGAGCAGGTATCAGGGTTGAGATCAAGTTGAACTGGCACCTAGAGAACACGGTGATCCCTTCTGCAGCTATACCCGACGTTTTAGCCCTTTGCGCAGCTCTTGCTATCGCCTCCAAGCAAATTTGGGCTGTGACCTTGTAGTCTGTAGTATGCTTTGTAATAGTTTCAGATCATTTCATCAAATATTTTGTGCGGGACATGCTCTACAAGGTCGCTCTCTAGAATAAGCCAGAATTAAGGAATGTATGCCATTTTTGCTATAACTCCTTTTCTGAGAGGTTCCAAGTAGTGCCACTTGGAGGAATTTCATAAAACACACTGATGAACATTGTGTATCAGTTTCAGATCTTTATACATTACAGGTTCAAAGTTATGATTACTTCAAGTTAGGGTTGTTGACTAATCCAAAACTAGGCATGTGAGACTAAAGAAAAGTTTGATGAAAATGCTA
>ML786811.1:797825-838448 GCA_009831015.1 Picea engelmannii | reverse complement strand
GGTGTACTGTGTATGTGTGTGATTGTTTATTTATTACTGCTCATTATTGGATAATAATTCTACATTGATATAACATTTGAAGAAAAAGGATTATAATTACGTTATTACTGATTCACCCCCCCTCTCAGTAATCCAACACAACCTTCAAAACCTATTCTTTGAACAACCTACTAACACCTTCTAACCCTAGATTAGATTGATCTATTAGCCTACTTGCTTCTGTTACTAAAGTAAGCTTCAACCATTTAATGCAGCATTAAAAGCTTAGAAAAAAATTGTAAAGGCTGAATTATAGTCTGTCTTACATGCTTATGCCAAATGTTAATGATGTGACTTCAATGGTTAATGGTTTTTAGTCATTTTGAAGCTAGTTTTAAGACATTTTATGTGAAGTATTGCTCTATAATCATTGCTATTATAAGATTTCTATTTACTTCATCATATTAAGCAAATTGCTTCATTTAAGAAAGTGAACGGTTTTATGAAGTGCTAACTAGCAAGTGCTCTTGCAAATATATAGTTTTCCTGTTGCTTTATTCTAGGCAGGTACACTTCTGTTATATTGTCTCTTTATTGGTTATTTAAACCAAAATTTCTGATCGGTGGTGACTTGTGAGAGGGGACCTTTACCTAGCTTTTTATCCTTTTCCTTCTCAAAACCCTAGGTCACCGATGATGTCTCCCTTGGGCCTACCACCTTGAATAGAAAGAGACTTCCTATTGAGGTGACATTAATAGGATTAGTCTCCAATCAAGCCAATTTTCTTCCCTTTACCATCTCTTCTATAAAAGTACAAATTGTGCGATAACATTTTGGTGCCGTTTTCGGGGAACATTGAGTCAATTCTCGTCAAAGACGATACCTTTTTGGTTAGCCTTTCCTCAAGAATCTTTATCTTACAATATTACCTGACGACTCCACTAAGGGTGATTCCTTTATCTCTTTGATAATTTCAAGGAAATTATCTGGCGACTCCACAATCCACAAGGAGGTACAAAAACCCTCCTCAATCCTTTAGAAGAAAGCCTCCTCAAAACTCTCCTTTAGTAAAATCACTCTTCAGAGGAAGTCTTCCTTTAAACACAATGTCTAGCACGAGAAATCAGACCAACATCCCAACCCAAGCCAATAACCAAAGATAATGGCGATCCAATCTTTTCAAACCACTAGACATGACAACTATACGAGGCTACCCTAGGCAAATTCCCCCTAAGTATGAGAAATGGCTACCTAAGTTCACTGGTAATGATGCAATCAATGCCGATGAGAATATGAGAAAATTTTGGACATTTTTCTAGCTTCATCCCATTAGTGATGATGCTGAAGACTTGGTTATGAAACTGTTCTCTGCCACCCTCCCTGATGGCTCAAGACGTTGGTACAATAGTCTTCCTGATGGCAGTATTAAAACAATGGACAAATTAGAAGAATTTTTTCTCAAACGAAGGAGTATCAAGGAAGACCCCAACATGCTACTGACAATGATGAATAACCTTTGGAAACAAGAAAATGAGACCATTAGAGGATTCCACAGTAGGTTTGAAACTGTGTCGCAGAAAATCCCTGTGAGTCATCATCCAACTCATAGTTTCCTTCTTTACATTTACACCAAAGCCTTTACTGGTCAACTAGGGTATCTCCTCAGAGATAAAAACCCCCAAATGATCCAAGAAGCTCAAGAAATATCCACAAGGATTGAGGACAAACTCCTTTCATCCAAAATCGAACCTTTCTCAGCCCCAAGAGTCAGAATGGACACTAAACCCAAGATAGTCCACAATGCTGAGCCTGCCTCAGACTTTAGCACTAGCTTGGAAAAGTTGCAAATAATTATAGATGGCATGGTAAAAATCCAATAAAAAATGATGAATAGGATTTCTAACCTAGAAAGGGCCCAACATCAAGCCCTCAGGGTTCCATACAAAGGTCAATTCCAGAAAGGGAACCAAGTTTTCGGACCAAAGAATGAAAAAGAGGTTCCAAATACTTTAGCTCCTTCAAATGTGGCAGATGAAAACCCTTGGTGTTTTTAATGCAGTGAGGCACATTGGGAACATGAATGTCCTTACAACAATGGAGGTCATGACCAAGTAAACATAATGAACCATACCATAGAGGGCCCCCATATCTGCCTTAATATTTCCCCTGAGGAGCATCAAGAGGGCATAAAAGAAGCAGTCAGGAAGGCTCGGATGGAGGTGATAAACAAATTGGATACTAGACAAAAGAAGCTAAATCAACCTCTCTCTACCAATCCTACAATATCCCAAACAAGGCCTCCACCCATGAACATTCTTCTTCCTAGGAACCCTCCCAAAACTGAAAGAGTGGACCTAAACTTTGAATTTGAAGAGGCACTATCCAAGATGCATGTGACCATCCCCTTAAGAGAAGTCATCAAGGTAAAATCCGTTAAGGAAATATTAGATAATTTATTCAAAGAATCATATCGACCAATGGACCCTCCTATCATGTTACATGATGATCACTTTAGGGTCCAATATGAAAAACACTCACCTTTCTTCATGACCTTGCTGATGAATAATAAGAGCCTCAACAACTGCATGTTGGATTCAGGGGCAGGTGCCAACAGGATGTCCCTCAAAGTCATGCAACAATTGGGCCTAAAAGTCACAAGATCTTATAGGAATGTGTGTGGCTTTGAGTCTAGAGCCTTACCTACACATGGGGTAATTGAAAATGTGGAAGTATGCCTTGAGAAATACCCCAAAAGAGTGATCCATATTGACATAGTAGTATTTGATGTCCCAGATGTGTGGGGGATGTTATTGTCTAGGAAAGTTTCTTCAATGCTGGGAGGCACTCTTGATATGGACCTGTTACACATGATTTTGGTCACTCTGGTGATGTCTCTACAAGTGATGTATTCAGGCTCCCACAAGGACTTTTTGCCTAAGAAAAGTGACTACTGTCTCCTTCCAAAAAACACTTTTTTAAGATGAGTTCGCAGGCTGCCTATATTACAGGTTGCGAAAATCCTTCATTCTCGCAGACAATCCAAACTTAGGGTGCGAACAATTCGTAGTCTGCTCTATAGGTAGGGTGCGAACCTGTTTCAAAGCTTGGAAAAGAGAAGAAGACACGAAGGTTCTAGAAGGGAATCTTCTAGAAAATGAGTTGGCATTTGCATGGTTGGCATCCTACTAACTTCTCAGATTTAGTGGGATCATCCTCATCCATTTAACCATCTCTCATTCTCCTATATATTGAAAGGTTTCTCATGGAAAATGTTAAGCAAGATTGAATGAAGAATTGGTGAAAGAATTGTGTGAAAAACTCTGCTTGGATAGAAGCTTGAAGACTCTATTTGGTCTATCAAGTTGTATTGGATCTTCTTCATGCAAGTGCAGAGCAAGTGTGTGTGTTGGAACCAAGGGTCACTGAAAGGAAGCTTGCGACATCAAGGCGATCTAGTTGTATCTTCTACTTTCATTTAATATAATACAACGGTATGCCCATTTCCCATAAAATCACTGTTATTTTATTGCATAACTCCTTGATCATCTGCATAGGTTGACGTTGAATATACTTTGCTATCTTCACTTTGGTTGGTTTGTGTTGTCTTGGACCTGATTTCATAAGAGCACCAGAGCGAAGCGGGAACAACAGAGACCTAAGGAAGCGATATAAAGGTATGTTACTCATTTCTTCTTAGTAGTAGATTCAATGATTGCAACTTAGGGAAAGAGTCGTGTCATGTCCTGTTTTGTTCTAGATCCAAGTGGATCTAGGGAGATCTGTTAGTGTCCGCACCTACCAATTTATCCGATAGAAAAATTGACGACTCCACTGGGGAGACAACCCATTTTGGTGGTTTTTTCTTGGCCATTTTCTCTTGACCTACCCCTTTTCATTCCCAATCAATCTCTGAGTCTTGAGGAGATCCTCATAGATTCCCTGGATCCAGGAGTTCCCTCAAAAGTTCTTCCATTTTTCCAAAATTTGCTTGATTACAGACCTTCTCGCACTGCACCTTTCTGTAGCTTGCAAGAATAACCGAGGTTCGCACCCCAGTGTTCAGTTCAATGCAAACTTCTCGCACCCTGCCCGTGTCTAGCCTGCGAGAATCCTTAATTCTTGCAGTATACCCCGCTGTCAGACTGCGAACTCACTTGTAAAATTTTTGGATTAAGTCTTTTGTGTCTTCAGATGCCCAGATTGGTTGGTGTGTCTGGAAAGAACTTCTCTGGCCAGTGATTGAATGTTTCTTGACTTCAAATCTCATGAATGATTAGTTTTCGGAAATCGAAAGCTCTTCTTGTTCATTTTTTCTCAATTTTTACCTCTTGACCTTTTCTTAACAAGGGTATAATTTCCGATTCTGAAATCCGAGTGCTTGTTTGGTCGGGAGCCTTTGATTGGATTAAAAGTTGAGATTAATTGTCCTTTTCAATTGCTTATTACTTGGAAAATTGTTACCCATGTGCATTTGAAGAGACTGGTCTTGTCAGTTTGTTATTTTTGTCTTCATTGAAAGATCGATTTGGGTGTTTGTTGTGTATGTCTTTTTCGTTGGTTGCTTACTTTTTCTTAGTTCCATCCCTGTTGCTTGGTTTCTAATACAAATTAAAGACATTTTCTTTTTTTTAAGCAATTTTTTATTCGAAATATTGGCATTCAAGTATTCAAAGAGAACGAATAGGGAATTTTCATTGTTCATGGTTGTTTGATATTACATTTCAGAGAAGATCATACATCGTAGTTCACATTGTTCCAGAAAACTCCTCTTTCCCTCCTGTAAATAGGATTCATCGAACAAAAAATTGTATCATTCATTCCTATTTATGCATTGTTGGGTCCGAGTCTCACACAACATCGGTTTCATTTCCATCTCCTTTTGAGTAACAACAACCTTTAATAATATTGCGGAATTTTAAAATTCAACTAGTAACGTTTTCTAGGGCTCTTTTACACCAACATTAGCTAGGCTAGAGCTTTGGAATAGGCAGTGAGACACACTCTCTAAAGCACAAAATACACAATAGTATCTTGTGATAAGGAGTGTCAAATTCCATTTGCAACATTTTTTCCTGGGAAACCCTTCTCACACAAGGGTCAAACCTGAGGTCACATTGAGATTGACAGAGTTACTCACCCTATTTTGTTGATATCGGTGTGGAGATTGTACGTATTACGGGGGTCACTTGAAGGTATACCCACAATGATGAGTGGAATCCTCTCAAGATGATTTCGGGCTAGATACCCTGCCCTTGCGTGTGGATCGGACTGTCGATTGTTCCCCCAGGCATTATTGTTGTTGGTGGTAGCCTTAGTAGCATATCTGCTTAAGATCTTACACAAGGTGACTGTGAAGGGGTAAGTTTTCACGGTACCTGGAATCGATGTTGGCTAGACTCACTCAGGCTCCTTGGAGGGTATACCCACGATTATGTGTGGGAGCTTGCACCAGGGTGTAAGTCCGTTAAGCAGGTCATCAACACAACTTTTCCACCCTGGCCCAACCCCTTCTTGTCTCATCGTTGCGACGTTGGATTTCATCACAACTAGTGACTTTGGAATTAGAAGGTCTTGTTTTCTTGATTTTGCTTCTTAGATTTTATTAGCGCATGCTGTTTGTTTACCCAAGTTGACCATATAATTTCTTTCATAAAATTCTAACTCGATCACAATTGACCCTCCACGTCGTTCACGTAGAATGCAAGGCCTACCCCGAGAAGATCTGGAAGGTTCTCAACCCTTGACTACCAACTCACTGGAGGGCTCTCCTCAACAGAGTGAAGTCCAAGATGTTGCCACTCCACTAGTGGAAAGAACTAACTCTTTAGAACGGTTCCGAATTACCAATTCTCGAGAGGACTCTCGACTTTCTGTCGACCCCGGGAGATGTATTGTGCGAGTGAATTCTTTCGGAGATATAGTTGTTCAGTCTTCTGGATCACCAACCGGACCTTTCATAGGACCTGAGGGTCAAGATCCTTTTTGGACTACTGACATTTTTAGACGGGATCTCTTTGGCTCAGGAGTAGGCGTTGATATCACTTTCGCACCTGAGCTGCCCAAAACATCTGATACAGACGCAGTACCTTTTACTACTGCCTATTATTTTCTTGGTACAGACACTCCACCAACTAACCACATCTTGACTATCCCTCTACAAACAGTCCATTACACAATGGTCCCAGATACTACGAGTCCTCACACCGAGATTACAACGGCTAGCCAAGCCCCCGTTGGCACATCGCTTTCACCCAGATTCACCCCAACCCTTCCGCCCGGATATCATGCGTTGAATGCTTCTATTCCCGCTCCTACACAAATCTCATCCGGGACTACTGTCGTTTCCACTTCTTCTGTGCACCATCTCATTCCTGGTTTTATTCCGATACTTCCTCGACCCCCTTTCAGAGGACCTCTTCCATCCTCTATCAGAGGCACCGACTCTAGTGGCACCATCCTGTCTTTCACACCTAATTACCAGATTCCTGTTGTTGGACAATTTCACCAAGGAGGCAAAACCCAACCCCCTTTAGTAGGACAAATCCCAACTGGGAAGCAGTTCCGATTGGAGGGCAACCCCCACCGACCCCACCCTATGGACAAACCATACCTCCATCCTTGGCCCAGTATTGGAATTATCTTATACAACATAATCCTCACTCGACTGGGGGGAAACAACCTCAAGCTAGCTCCGTCATACTCCCTAGTACAGGCCAACCGTATCCAGGCACGTCTAATCCTATTTGGGGCTTGAACGCTCAACCCCATGCCCTTGTTCAAGGGTAGAACCCCATGAATTACTTGCCTCCACACCAACCACCGAATCTGCTCAGATCTTCGCATTATATGCAAACTGTTTATGGTCCCACTGGTCTACCGACGAGACTCCCTCCCCAAAGTCACTAGTACCCACATGTGAATAGACARTTACCCTTCTTAGCCACCCTAGAACTCCCTGCTCTGTCGAGGATTTTAAATGATCCGATCCGTCACTCTCCTCAATGGCCCGCCATACCGACCAAACTACCATCCGACATCCCTAAATTCGATGGTAAACCGAGAGAGGACCCGAACAATCATGTAATGACTTTTCACCTTTGGTGCTCATCCAACTCCTTGATGGATGACTCTATTCATTTACGCCTTTTTTAGCGAACCCTCACAGGTTCCGTCGCGAAGTGGTATATAGAATTACCACGAGGCTTCTTCACTGACTTCAACACCCTCGCTATGGCTTTCCTCACCCACTACCAGTTACCGATCCGCTACAAAACGGGAACTAAGATTTTTAGTTATTTCAAACAAACCAAAGCCACTCATATCTCTGATCACATTCATGAGTGGCGACGGAAACAACGTCTCATCAAACTCGAACTTCCTGATTAGTTGCTGACAGAGTGGTTCACAAAATCATTCATGAATGACCTCTCTCATGACATAGCCATGGGTGGAGTTGTCACAAAAGAACAGGCAATCAGTCGTGCTCAATACCTCGACCTCGTTTATTCACAAACGGGTACTCTTTACGACTTACTCCTTGATGCAACTTGTCCTTCTACTACCGCTACTTCAACTACTCCTGTTGCTTCTCATGCAGCTGACGGTGTGATTAGCACTTTCCATGCCCAACCTCATTCCGTCCAAACCTCTAGCAACAACCCCAAAACCGTTTCTTCTAATGTTCAAAATGCTCCGTCTCCTACCCCTCCCACCGGCAAGACTTTTGAGGTAAACTTTGTTCAATTTACCCCGGCCGGCAAAAATAAATCCAAAAAAGGAAAGGGTAAGAACAAGGAGGATAAAAATAATCCACAATCTGAGAAAACCAAAACATCACTTGTTGATGATAGGGATAAGCGCAAACCTCGATACCCTTGTCTTATCTATGGTGATGATCACTACACTAAGGGTTGTCCACGACGAGCCAAGGTTACTAAGTTCCTTCAAGGGACCACAAAACCCTCCACTCTGGCTGTATTGTCACAATCCTTCCCCTTTCAACAACAGGCCCAATTGGTCATTCATGACCAACCTTCCCCCTCCAATACATCCTATGTCTTAATGTGTACAGGTGATTCAAAGAAGAATGACATCACACTTACCACTCGAGCCAAAGATTATTCTTCCTCCAAAGAGAAGGTTGATGCAATACCTCCTTTGTTGGTCCAACCATGTCCCACGACTCCACCTACCAACGTTCCTCTTCATCTCGAACGACCGAGCCTAGATACAGTGCTTCTCCCTCCTCCAAAGGGTGTTGTTCGAAAATCGACTTTCAATCCTCATGCACGTGCTGCCCAAAACTACAGTATTGTCGAAGATCTGGCCCAAGCACCATACACAATGTCATCCCTCGAAGTCCTTCAGAGTTGTCCTATACACCAGAAGACACTGTTGAAATCTATCAGTGGAATCGACCCTATGGATACAAATTTAATAATTTTTGACCTTGAAGATCACATTCCAAGGTTACCCCCTCAACTCGCATTCCAAATACAAGTTATTGTCTCCGACAAAAACATTTGTAGAACAATTATTAATGAGGGTGCCTCGACATGAGTCATGTCTATTACCTGCTGGAAAGCCATCGACTCTCCTCCTTTGATTGAATCCCCCAACATGCTCAAAGCCTTCAATGGCTTTGGTTTTAAGCCTTACGATGTCCTCCCTTTGTTGCCTATTACGTTAGAAGGAAAAACGGTCAACGTTGAAGTGGAGGTCTTCGATGCTCCTCTCGATTACAACCTTCTACTTGGCCGTAGCTGGATCGATTCCATGTGTGCAGTTGTGTCCACTCTTTTCCGTGTCGTGAGTTTCTCACATCAAGGAAAAATAATTACCGTAGACCAATTGGCCTTCTTTCACTCTGATGCATGTACTGACAACGTACCTTTCATTGCAAAACCCCCCACCGGATATGAGAATGTCAGTGTAGGTATTCTTAAAGATTCCTCTTTGATGGGTACTTTCCCCATCCCACCACCCAATGTTCCACACCTGTTTGTCGCCTCGATCAATATGATCTCCACCTCTGTTCACGAAACCCCTGTGTCTTATGACCCGTGGATGGTACCCAACCTCGACGATCATCTTCGTTATGGCGACAAAATGTTTTTGAGTCCGGTCGAATCCGCTTATCAAGCCATTCAGTCGGCAACCCCCTCTCTTGGTGATTTATCTCCAGATCCATTCCGCATCATTTTTCCTAGAAACGAGATGATTATGTCTGTTATGTCTGTGGAAGATACCCCTTGGGGCGATGTACATTATCGTTCCATCCTCTTCCTAGAACAACGCACCATCGAGGGTTACCAATGAATCTCGACCCCATCGACCGTTGTCATCATTTCTACCGTTCCCGAGTCTACACACGATATGTTCTACGAAGGGAACTTAAGTAATATCTCACCCACCATCCCCCTAGACATATCCATAAAACCTGGAGTTGTCGAAAATGTGCATATCAGAGCTTCATGTTCCCATAACGAAATTGTCACCTACAAGTCTCTTTTCCAAGAATTTCATGACGTCTTCGCATGGAGCTATGAAGAAATGCCGGGGATTGACCTCGACATTGTGGTACATGAGATTAAGACATATCCGAGCGTTAAACCCGTCCGGAAACGACTTCGTTCGGTCCACCCACGTAAAGCAGTCACTATCAAGCTTGAAGTTGAGAAACTTCTCAAATCTAGCTTTATTTACCCTGTGGCTCTAACTGACTGGGTTTCCAATCTTGTTCCGATTGACAAGAAACAAGGCACAATCCGCGTGTGCGTTGATTATAGGGACATTAACAAAGATTGTCCTAAAGACAACTTTCCTACCCCCTTCGTTGACCAGATCGTCGACGATTGTATCAGAAGTGAAATCTTCTCTCTGATGAATGGTTTCTCCGGATATAATCAAATCAATATCGTTCCCGCGGACCAACACAGGACCGCTTTTATTTGTCCTTGGGGCACTTTTGACTACCGAAAACTTCCATTCGTTTTAAAGAATGTCGGCGCCACTTTTCAATGTGCCATGTCTTACGCCTTTCATGATATAAAACACATCGCGTAGCCATATCTCGATGAATTACCTGCTCATTCCATGCGCTGTGTAGATTATCCAATACACCTCCGTGCCATTTTATTTCGATGTCGGTATTACCACATATGCTTGAATCCCCACAAATGTGTTTTTTGCGTAGAATCCGACCGACTTTTGGGCTTTATTGTTTCACGTCAAGGGATCATGGTAGATCCTTCGAAGGTCGAGGTGATTCTCAATCTCCCTCGTCCTTCCTTACTTCGCCAGTTACAAAGTTTGCAAGGGAAGACAAACTTTCTCCGTCGTTTCATCCCGAACTATGCTGAGCTAACTCTTGGATTTACGTGACTGCTCAAGAAAGGTTCTGAGTTCGTATGGGATACCACTGCCAACAAAGATTTCGAAGCTTTGAAACTGTCATTGACACGTACCCCACTACTCTTCCCACCAGATTACATTCGGGATTATTTCCTTTACCTCGCATCCTCGGACTATACCATTGCTATGGTTCTTGTCCAAGAGGATGATTCTCATGACGAACATGTCATCTATTACTTGAGTCGGAGTCTCACGACTACCGAAACCAAGTATTTACATGTTGAAAAACTGGCCTTAGCAGCCATCCAAGCAGTTCAACGTTTCCAGCACTATATCATTTCTCACAAGACTACGGTAATTTCTAAATGCAACCCTATGCAACACATTCTCATACACCAACTGCTAGGGGGAAAATACTCCAAATGGATCGTAATACTCCAGGAGTTTGACTTAGAATTTGAATGCGCTAAGTCCAATAAATCCTTGGTGTTTGCCGAGTTGATATGCGACCTTCCCTGCTCTGAGACGGAAAATGTAGTAGCAGATTCATTACCCGATGAATCCATTTTCCTGATTAGTTCCGATGACCTTTGGTATGGAGATATCATCATATATCTCTAGACCCAGACTTTTCGGCCCAATTTGTCTAGCACTGACCGCCATCGAATACGCTACCAAGCCCGTCAGTATATTATCCTCGGTGATACTCTTTATTGTCGTGGGATTGACTCCGTTTTTTGACGCTACCTCACATTTGACGAAGCCGAAAAAGCCTTAAATGACTGCCATTCTGGAGCCTGTGGTGGTCACATGTCTGGGTATGCTACTTCCCAGAAGATCTTACGAGCAGGGTATTTTTGGCCTTCTTTTTTCAACGATTGTATAATTACCGTCCAAAAATTCCACGCTTGCCAAACCTACAACAATAAAATACGATCACACCCTGCTCCTCTACACCCTGTGGTCTCCGTTGTTCCTTTTGCGAAATGAGGTATCGATTTCATGACATGTCACCCTCACTCGACCGGGGGGCATGGATACATTATTGTAGCCATAAATTATTTTACGAAATGGGTCGAGACGATGCCAACATTCGACAATACCGGAAGGACTGCAACATTATTTATATTCATTCACATCATTTCTCGGTTTGGTGTTCCTCAAGCTATCGTTACTGACCATGATAGCCACTTTAGAAACTTCATGATGCCCAAACTCATTGAAAATTTGGGTCTTCGCCATGACAACTCAACACCCTATTACCCACAAGCTAACGACCAAGTTGAAGCAATAAACAAAATCCTCATTACCATGCTTCGACGAATGATAGGGATTCACAAAACGAGTTGGCAAACGATGTTGTTTTCAACATTGTGGGCTTACCGGAAATCCGTTAAGTCTACTACTGGGTTTACAACATTCCAGTTAGTTTATGGTCTAGAAACCATCTTGCCAATTGAATGTGAGATACCCTCCTTAAAACTAGCCGTCAAACTTCTCCCAAACACTTCTGTCGAAGAAGAACGTCTGTTGTATCTCATGCAATTAGACGAAACCCGTCGCGATGCCACCCTAGTTATAGAAGCCCATAAAAAACACGTCAAAGCCCAATATGACAAACATGTCAAGCCACGCGTTTTCTCCGAAGGTGATCTGATTCTCCTTTACGAACAAGATCGGGATATGCTAGGAGACGGAAAATTTGAAGCTATGTGGCGAGGTCCTTATATCGTCAGACGAGTCTTGGAGAAAGGAGCTTACGAGTTAGTAGACTACGATGGTATCCCTTTGAGTGAACCAAAAAATGGGTTGTACTTAAAGAAGTACTATGCTTAAGATCACCTGTGCATGAGTGCTTGTATTTTATTGTATCATACTTTTTGTGTGCTTTTTCGTTATTTGGTCTCTGCCCTCGATCGCTTATCTTGCGTTGTGCTTGGTTTCCATATGTCAGAGTTTTCGTCACCCCACATTGGCTTTGTCGATGGTGCTAGTCGTAGTACTCAGAACCTTGCTTCTGCTGCATGGGCAATTTACGCCCCTACAAGCGAACTTATCAGTCTATGAGGTGTGTGCCTTGGTCGTGCGACCAACAATATTGCAGAATATAGTGCCGTCATCGAATTTTTGATTGATGCTATTTCGCTTGGTATCCTCCACCTGGTTATACGATTTGATTCTCAGCTAGTAGTACTACAGTTACGTAACGTCTATGCTATCCGAAGTCCTACTTTATTACGGGTATATTTACGAATTCGCCCCTTGGAACGATATTTTGATTATATCGAATATCAACACATTCCTAGATGTCTAAATACATTGATTGATGCATTAGATAACTATGTGTTAGACAGACATTTGGGACATTTATAAACCAATCATACATTACATGTATAACATAATACAAAATAAGCCGGTAGAAGTCGTATATATGTATATAACGATCAAATTTTTTTTACAAAAAGTTTTTGTCCAAGGATCAAAATCTCAAAATATGAAGCCCATAGCTTCTACAAATAGCGTCATGGATGACGCTCACGATAACACACAACTGCTCGGGCTACCCTACGAAGCAGTCGATTGATAGACTCAGACACGCCCACAGTATGGCGCTGGTATCGTCTCGAGATCTCTCCAATAACAATATCCGAGACGTCAGCGGTCAACCCCTCCAAGTTCTGCTCCACTGCCTCGTAGTCTTCGGCATCCCATCTCCCCACTAGAGCCGCTTCTCCTCGTTGTTGAATGGGAGACGTTCCTGGAGGTCGATATGGCCCCACATCTGTGTCATCAAAAAAAGATTTTTTGATTAGTTCTTGGATAAACATAAAAACATTTCATATGATAAAATTTACAAAAACATTTAAAAAAACAAAATGTGTACTTCTTACGTAAGTCACCCCACTGAGCATCCTCAGGCAGGGCCAAATCCGGATCCCCTCAAAAATCCAAACCAACATATGCATAATCATCGATCATCAGCATCTGGGGCCTCAACTAGTCAAAAAATGAATCATTATACTTGATTATAGGCCCTGCTACGTGTCGATCCATGAGGTTGCACCACCTTAGCATCCTCGGATCCTGTGGGGCCGGTAAACCCCAATCAACCTGTAATCGTAGTAGTGGGACCCTCTCGAGGAAGAATGACACCAAAAGTGATCTGTACCCAAACTGCTTCGAGTCACCCTTTCTGCACTTCGTCAATTGTGTCTTCATACTATAGAGAACTGCATCCGACCAGTTGAAGACCCGAGGCTCTGTGCACTCTATGGCATATTGGAAATAGCTCTGGAGAGTCATGTGTGGAGCTGCGCTCCCAACCATTCGTGCAATAGTAAACAAGATGGTCCATAAAGTCAAATCTTGGACCCTCCAAATAACAACCTTACCCTTGCTTCTCTCTGCCTTAAGAACACAATACTAGCGACAATACTCACTCATAGGGAGTCCGTCGCCTTTGCCTCTGGTCAAAGTAGCATGGTATCCATGCCGTGACAACCCCGTTAGAAAATAGATATCCTTGATATTTAGGGTCAATGTATGGACTCCCATGTGAAATAATTGTTGGTCCACGTCCCACATGTGGACCAGGTATTTCAACAACCTGAGTTGGGCTCTCATGCCCGGAATCCTGAAAAATTTCAATAGCCCACAGTCCCGAAGGGCAGCGACTGTACCCACGTCATTCTCGACAATGGCATCATCCTCCTCATGTTTCCTTTCTCTCCATTCTAACATTGTGATGGTCAAACACCTGCAAAAGAGCCATGAGAGGGAAGTCAAAAACTTGTTTTAAACTCTTGTATAATTTTTATTGAGAAAAATCTCACTTCAAAATTCATTTTTCGGCCCCCGCAGGTGAGCCTTTTGCACAATGCGAGATTCTCGCAGGTGCCTTGAAGACCACCTGCGAGAATCCTAGATTCTCGTAGGTCTCGCATGGCCCACCTGTGAGAATGCTTGGGCGCGGGTTTCGACCCTAAAATGGACTCAAAACCCAAAAAATTGCCAATAAAAACAAAAAATAAACCATGGAAAAGTTAGAGAATCAAGAGTTTACCTTGTTGATTGAGACGGTTCGCCGAATGATCGCTTGTGCCTCTCGCAATCGAGCAAAGAAATTTGGAGGAAAATGAGGTATGTTGGACAAGTTTTTGGCAAAGTTACAATGAAATGGTAAAAATGCATTTTTACCCATATTTATTCACTTTTTACTATTTTTCATTGATTTTTTATATTATTTTTATTACTGTCTATAAAACCTAATACCCTAATAGCCTTGTGAGTGGTTTTTCGCTGATATCGCGACTTCGAAGTTCGAACGAGGGGGTACGGGTGTTTTCTCTTGTGTCGCATGTACGACTACTTTTTTAGGGTTTTTTAGAAAAAACCTCGAGCTCAGTCTTCTTTCGTTCTCGCGCTCGAAAATATATGAGAACGTAACCAAGTATACTTTTTCTTGTCTTTTCGTACTCGTCATGGTAACACGAAAACAACGAACGTTAAGGAGTATCCTTTAAGCTCTTTTCATGCTTCATAAAAATGAAAAGATGGTCGAGTGATCTTGTTCTTTTCACGCTTGTTAAAGTATTTAAAAAAATGTTCGACGGACGATAGTTTATCACTTTTTCGGTTTCGTCAAACTCTTTTACGAAAAATGAACTGGGAGAGTTCTCTTTAAGTGTTTTTTAGACTCTCAAAACATGAAAAACCCCCGAGTTTTCTATCCTTGGACTCGTTAAACAAACATCGAAAGATCCGCAATGGGACCGAACCACTCCTTCCTAGGGTTCGTTAAACATACTCTGAGGGACTCATCTGAAGGATGAGTTTACATCGACAAGCATATGTTATCCTCCTCAAGCTTGTGTAAACATAAAGAGGTACTCACCATAAATGGTGGGGGAAATTTTGAGAAAGGGATATGTTTTCGTATTCGTATTAATGGCAGTAAGCGTTGCTCTTAAACATGACACCTCTTATTCATCATTTGAATCCAGGTTGGGAAATCCATTTGTCGCTTGTTCGACTTATTACAAGGTCATATCTTGGGTCGTCTTTGAGTCAGTGCTGCCAAGTCCTTGGTCGTGTCGTTCATATGTTCAAGAGACGTTCACACGAGCCCTCTATTGAGTTGGCCATCTGCAGTTGTCCATTCTTACTATGTCGACCTTCCCTGTGTCCGTTTCGACCCGTATTCATACTTTGTTTCATCCTCAAAATCTGTTACTTATTTCATGTCATTGATGGGGGATACGTCAAGGCCCTCCTGAGACGAGTCTTGTTCCATCGACTCCAACTCATTATCTGGAAATGAGACTTAGAAATCATTTAGTACCTTGGAACCTGCATGCCTTAATGGCAGGTCTCTTCGTTTTCGACAGGGGTTTCACATCATTGATCCCTGATCGAGAGATCCCGCTGAGTGCTCGACCTCAGCTCATGCATTCACATTCGTTCGGATTTTACTTTGGTACCTTGGTAGTCATTGACATCAATGGTGATTTCCCTCGCACTTGTTAACGGTTTTCATCAATGATCGGTAATCAAGTGGTTTCTACCATGTTCGACTTCAACACATGTAATCACATGGCTAGATTCGTACTTTCAGGTGATGGGATTGAAGACCCTGGGTCTCATCTTTTTGATCCAGGATGCGATGGAGTATGTATGATTTGTATCAGCACATAGATCCACTTTGTATGTCACGTGGCTATGTCGTCTTAATTCAAGTCTTCTCACATAGATCCATAGTGTATTCCTGGTGGCTATGTAACATTTTTGACGACATGGATCCACAATGTATGATTGGTGGCCATGACTTACGTTTATGATTCCATTCATTTGTGGTCTGAGCATGGGAATGCCTACCTCAGAACTAGTATTATATTCTGTAGATGCTTGGTTGTTTACATGTTTCCAATTAAGTGCGCTCCTTGTTTCTGACACACACACGCATTTTACAAAGTATTTCAGCTGTCACAAGATCTGACCTCATACTTTAGGGGGCATTCTGTTACACATGATTTTGGTCACTCCGGTGATGTCTCTACAAGTGATGTATTCAGGATCCCACAAGGACTTTTTGACTAAGAAAAGTGACTGCTGTCTCCTTCCAAAAAACACATTTTTAAGATAAGTTCGCAGGCTGCCTATATTACAAGGTGCGAAAATCCATCATTCTCCCAGGCAACCCAAACTTAGGGTGCAAACTGTTTGCAGTCTTCTCTATAGGTAAGGTGTGAACCTGTTTCAAAGCTTGGAAAAGAGAAAAAGTCACAAAGGTTTTAGAAGGGAATCTTCTAGAAAATGAGTTGGCATTCACATGGTTGGCATCCTACTGACTTCTCAGATTTAGTGGGATCATCCTCATCCATTTAACCATCTCTCATTTTCCTATATATTAAAAGGTTTCTCATGGAAGAAGTTAAGAAAGATTGAATGAAGAATTGGTGAAAGAATTGTGTGAAGAACTTTGCTTGGATAGAAGCTTGAAGACTCTATTTGGTCTATCAAGTTGTATTGGATCTTCTTCAAGCAAGTGCAGAGCAAGTGTGTGTGTTGGAACCAAGGCTCACTGAAAGGAAGCTTGGGACATCAAGGCGATCTGGTTGTATCTTCTACTTTCATTTAATATAATACAACGACATGTCCCTTTCCCATAAAATCACTCTTATTTTATTGCATAACTCCTTGATCATATGCATAGGTTGACGTTGAATATACTTTGCTATTTTCACTTTGGTTGGTTTGTTTTGTCTTGGACCTGATTTTACAAGAGCACCGGAGCAAAGAGGGGACAACAGAGACCTAAGAAAACGATATAAATGTATGTCACTCATTTCTTCTTAGTAGTAGATTCAATGATTGCAACTTAGGGAAAGAGTCGTGTCCTGTCCTGTTTTGTTCTAGATCCAGGTGGATCTAGGGAGATCTGTTAGTGTCCACACCTACCGATTTATCCGATAATATGACCTCATCTACATCAATGTACCTATGAACAATGGAACAATAAACCATCTCCCAAATGTGCAAATGACTAGAATCCATGTGCAGGAAATTAGTGACCCATCAAAGTTGACAAGGCACATGAACAAATCATGGAAATTCTTCCTGAATTTTCCCCTGATGATATGCCTTTTTCTACGGAGGAAGACTTCGATCAAATACAATGGCCTAAAAGAGAAGATTACCAACCACTTATGGACAAGTATAAAGGTAAATATTTTGGGGCTATCAAGTTGTTATAGAGAGGAGAAGACAATGTGATGATTCAACCATCCCAACAAGAAATTTTCACAGTAGAGTCCCACCCTCCTCCCTCTGCACAATATACTAGGGTTTTCTAAAAAACAACCATGTTCAGAACCAGAGAATATAGAGAATGAGACATAGTATGGATGCGGGACACCACAAAGGGAAATCCTACTAATGTCAAAGGGGATACACAATTTTGGTCTGGACCTTTCAAAGTCGGAAGGAAGTCGGTCAATGACACCTATTATTTATCCACATTGGAAGGAAGAAGTTATCCATTACTAGTTAGTAGGCACCTCCTCAAACCTCATCAGGGGGTGGAGACTTGACTTCACAGGTAAGTGCAGGTAAGTAGACATTTTCATTCATTGTATATACCATTTGCATTTCATGCTAGAATAGTTTGTATTTCCACTTGTACATATGCTTGTTTTGTTTTATATATATATATATATATATATATATATATATATATATATATATATATATATATATATATATATATATATATATATATATATATATGAGCCGGGGGTGATATCACCACCCCAAATGATTTCTAACAACCTTATGTTGAGATCAAGCAAGTTATAGGTTATTTCCATAGATGCTAAGGTTCTCATGTGCTCTACGCTGAGCTCATGTCCCCGAGTTGGAGCTAGATGTTATCCCCTAATCTAGGGATAACTTAGGAGATCATGTCTCGAGGCCCACAGGTCCTAGACATGGAGTACCGAGAGCGATATTGACTTGAGCATGGCCCTGGAGGGCCCATTCTTTCATTCTTCAATGCCTCCACTTTGTCAACAAAAACAACATCCTTCACCTGGGCCTGGTCCTGTAGTAGAGATGAATCTTGCTCCATGAGGTAATGAGTTTGGGTATCATTGTATGCGTCACTCTGATCCTCAAAAGATTTGAATATGTGAATTTAATTATTTTTGTTTCTTATGGGTGCTTGGATCTTATGCTTTTCCACTTGACCACACCTGGGGGGAATGATAGGATGCCCTAGTAAGATGGTACCCATAGGGTTTGAGTTGCCACAGGGGGGATTCATGAAAGGCCATCATCCGCTCCCACCATACTAAAGGCCAAATATCTAAGGGTTGAACCTTGCCTTGTGGGAATAAGGGGATAAAGGCCCAGATGGTAAAATTAGATGGCAAAAGATAAAAGTCGAAATAATGAAACCTTGAGATGATTCTCCTAGGGTTACCCGAGAGAGAAATAAAAATATTCTTAGCAAGAAACGAAGGGACCCATAAAAATAATAAAACAAGACCTGGTTGGAGGATAGGGAGTCTCATCACAAGACAACCTATTAGGTTCATGGGCATGTAGTGGTATGAAACTCCCAATAGCTGGTCACCATGCCAGGGTAGTGGCTCTTGGTGGCACAACGAAGAGAAATGGGGTCTCATCATGATCCAACCTTCTCATTTCCGTGAAATCCTTGTGGCTAACATTTCCACCATTGGTCACCACGCCATGACAATGTCCCCTAACTAGACTCTTGAAAGAAAAAGCAATAAGAATAAATATAAAATGAATGAATGGGCTTGAAAACATTTGCATCCATGATAGGTGCAACTCACCCTCTTCAGAGGCACCAACAGGTAAGCCATACATTTCCCTGCTATCACCTCACCCCTTGCCCAGACATCCCTTACCACCTCATCCAATCACATGGCCTGGGTTTGAATTCCCTCGGAAACATCCCACATCCAATGAGAATTAGCCCAATAGGACGTCCTAGCGTTTCCTCCAAATTTGGCTTGTAGATTAGTATAATGTCTTTAAGCACTTGTCTGGGTAAAGGGGGTTTTATGCACATGTTTAATAAACTTCATGATTAGATGTGATTGACATTGCTATGATCCCTGTGACTTATGAGCTCATGGAGGGTGTATTTGTTGATGTTGCAGGGCCACACCCGATGGAAAGGTACCCGATGGTCAGGTACACATGGGGAGATGATTAGTTCAGACTCCCATGGGGATAAAATGCCACCAAATGGATGCTGAGACCCCAACAAGTGGCAGAGACAGATAAGAGGATTTCATCAGAGAGAGAGGAGGACGTTTCACCAGGGGTAGCCTGACAGGCCTAGACCCAAGGAAGATGTGCCCTTTCCACCATGATGTAGGCCTTAGAAGGCTCATGGCATCACCCAGGTCACGCATGACGTCATCTAGTTCTTTGGGAGGTTTTGGAGGCATTTGTGTGCCAAGTGGCACATGTGGCAAGATCCTGAGGCCCAAGAAGGCCTAACGTTTTTCTCCAGGAGGCAAACGTTGCCCAAAAAGGGCCTAGAGTCACCCTAAAGAGGCATGATGTTAGCTTAACAACTTGATTTAGGGTTTAATTATGAAATTTAATGTAAAAATTGAATATTATTTGTAACTGGCCATGTCAGCCTTTTTGACCTAATTTTGGTCTTTGGTATTGTATAAATAAGGGGAAATTGCCTCTTATTTTTGATCATCTTTCACTCACACTTGTGAGGTTTGAAATTTGCGCCCTAATTAGGGTTTCATGACTGAAATTTAGTGCACACTTGTTGAAGGAAGGCTATTTTTGGTGTTTTTGGCATTTTTCTTGGGGGAAAGTCTACAACTAGGTGATGTGCTAGATTATTCTTGGCGAATGTAAGTAAAATTATGCAATTCTTCTTTCTTTTGAATGGTTATAGTATCTTTGTTTTGCATTTTTCTCAAGATTATGAAATTTCTAGCCTAAACCCTATGCGACCAAGCACATGTTATTGTCCTTATCTCATTTTGCTATCCACATACTAGAATGTGCCAAGGAGCCGTTTTTCTTGAAGCCATTGCTAGGACCTTTCCATTGCAACACCTTAGCACTTGTTGCTTCATCTTAGCAGTCATTTGATTCATTCTTTGAGTTAAACAAAGATGAATATCTACTAAGGCCTAGGGTTACCTACACCTTAGTAGTCATTTTCCCCTAGGGTTTGGTGGATGAAACCTTGGCTTACCAACACTTCATCCATCAACTCCTCTTGTCTTTGGCTCTCCTATTATAATTCTGATCCTTCAACATTTGTAGCCACTTTATTGATTCCATTTTCCCTAAGAAAACACTAGTCTAAGACCTCCTTTGAGTATTTTGATCAAACAACCTTCAAAACCTATTCTTTGAACAACCTACTAACACCTTCTAACCCTAGATTAGATTGATCTATTAACCTGCTCACTGCTGTTAGTAAAGTAAGATACAACCATTTAATGCAACATTAAAATCTCATAAAGCAATTGTAAAGGCTGAATTATAGTTTGTCTTACATGCTTCTGCCAAATGCTAATGATATGACTTCAATGGTTAAAGATTTTTAGTCATTTTGAAGCTAGTTTTAAGACATTTTATGTGAAGTATTGCTCTATAATCATTGTTGTTATAATATTTCTGTTTACTTCATCATATTCAACAAATTGCTTCATTTAAGAAAGTCAATGGTTTTATGAAGTGCTAACCAACAAGTGCTCTTGAAAATATATAGTTTTCCTGTTGCTTTGTTTCAGGTAGGTACACTTCTGGTATATTATCTCTTTATTGGTTATTTAAACTAGACTTGGTGGTGACTTGTGAGAGGGGACCTTTACCTAGATTTTTATCCCTTGCCTTCTCAAAACCCCAGGTCACTGGGGACGTCTCCTCTAGGCCGACCACCCTGAATAGAAAGAGACTTCCTATTGAGGTGGCAATGATAGGATTAGTCTCCAGTGATGCCAATTTTCTTCCCTTTACCATCTCTTCTATCAAAGTACAAATTGTGCGATAACATGTATGATTGTTCATTTGTTCATAGTTTATTTACTCTACACTTATTGGATGATAATGCTATATTGATCATAAAGATAAATAACACTTGCATACCATGGTTAAAAGGATTAAAAATATATATTAATGATTCACCCCCTCTCTCAGTAATCCAACATGTTCAAATGAATTGCTTGATTCTTAATTGTGTGTTCTAGAATTTGGTTGAAGAATGTTGATGAAGTAAAAGAAGGTGGTGATGAAGATGTTGCTGAAAATGCTGATGAATATGTTGTTGAAAATGATGATGAAGATGTTGTTGTAGATGTTGATGAAGATGCTGCTGAAAATTTTAATGAAGATGTTGTTGTATATGTTGATGATGATGATGTAGAAAGATTACTAAACACAAATTATTATCTCAGGCTGCTTTAAAAATAGTTACAAAAAATTCATGTCGCTGTAGAACCAATGACTTCCTGTAGCTGCAGAAAAAATAAATTTCTGTAGCTATAAAAGGATATAAAATTGCAGAAAGAATTGCGATCAAAGAAACCAATCATAATTTGATAAAAATATTGTTCTTATTGTGATGACAAAACTTTGAAACTAGTTGCTGCTGAAAAATGATTCTTTTTATTGTTGTTTCTCAACTTATTTATGAAGTTTCTAAAAAGAAACTTGATTTTTGAAGTACTGAAAAATTTGACTTACTAAAGCATGGAAAAATAATTTGTTAACTAATGTTGACTCTCCAAACTTGTTTATTTGCTGAAAAACCAAATGCTAAGAAGTGTTGAACCAAGAGTTGCATTGTCCTAAATTTATTTTGAAGAATTTCCAAATTTCTTCTTGCCATTTCTGGTTTTCAAATAGAAACCTTGCACAACCACGTCAATGATTGGTTTTCACAGACTGTACTTATTTTTTTCTTTACTTTTTCTTTATCTTTTTTATTTTTATTTTTTATTTCCTCTTATATATATATATATATATATATATATATATATATATATATATATGAACAACATGGAGGAACACCATCGGGCATACACCATATGATATTGTGTACGAGAATCACGTTTTGTTGCCTATTGAATTTCATATCAAAACTTTTAGAACAACAACAAATCTTGGGATGGATCTTTCAAAGGCACAACAACAAAGGTTGTTACAACTCAATTAATTGGACGAGATTCAACAAGATGCAGTTCAACAAACCACCATTATTAAACAAAAAAAATATAAATGGCATGATAAATTCATCAGGAGGAAGACATTCAAACCAGGTGATTGGGCTCTCTTATTTGATTCTAGATTCAAAAATTTTAAAGGAAAGCTTAACATTTGTTGGTTAGGGCCTTATGAAGTAGAAACAATATTTGATAATGGAGCAGTCAAGATTAAAACTATAGATGATGAAGGAATTTATTTTCTAGCAAATAGAAACAGATTGAAGTTATATCATAAACCATTCAATAGAGAAGAATTCATCCAGAATTTGCTTCAACAGTAAGATATGGAGATAGTAAGTAAAGGGAATCATTCCCCTGCTCCTACCTCAGGTTGATCATTTTTCAATATATATATATATATATATATATATATATATATTGAAAAATGATCAACCTGAGGTAGGAGCAGGGGAATGATTCCCTTTACTTACTATCTCCATATCTTACCGTTGAAGCAAATTATATATATATATTGAAAAATGATCAACTTGAGGTAGGAGCAGGGGAATAATTCCCTTTACTTACTATCTCCATATCTTACTGTTGAAGCAAATTATGGATGAATTCTTCTCTATTGAATGGTTTATGATATAAATTCAATCTGTTTCTATTTGCTAGAAAATAAATTCCTTCATCATCTATAGTTTTAATCTTGACTGCTCCATTATCAAATACTGTTTCTACTTCATAAGGCCCTAACCAACGAATGTTAAGCTTTCCTTTAAAATTTTTGAATCTAGAATCAAATAAGAGAGCCCAATCAGCTGGTTTGAATGTCTTCTTCTTGATGAATTTATCATGCCATTTATATTTTTTTTGTTTAATAATGGTGGTTTGTTGAATTGCATCTTGTTGAATCTCGTCCAATTAATTGAGTTGTAACAACCTTTGTTGTTGTGCCTTTGAAAGATCCATCCCAAGATTTGTTGTTGTTCTAAAAGTTTTGATTTGAAATTCAATAGGAAACAAAACATGATTCTCATACACAATATCATATGGTGTATGCCCGATGGTGTTCCTCCATGTTGTTCGGTATGCCCAAAGTGCCTCATGAATCCTGTTTTCCCAATATCGCTGATGCAACTGAATAATTTTTCGTCAAGATAGCTTCAAGTACTTTGTTTGCAGATTCCACCTGACCACTGGCTTGTGGATGGTAAGGGGATGGCTTTAGATGCTTGATCTTGTATTTTTCAATGATGTTTTGAACAAGATTTGATGTGAACTTAGCACCTTGATCTGTCACAATTTATCTTGGGACACCAAAACGAGTAAATATGTCTTAAAATAAAAACAATCTACAACAGATAGTTCATTAGCATGTAAAAGAGGTTTAGCTTCTACCCATTTTGTGACATAATCGATACATACCAAAATATACCTTTTCTTTTTAGACATTGGAACAATAGGCCCTACAAAATCTAAAGCCCATTTTTCAAATGGTTCTATGTGTACCTGAGGTTGTAGAGGAATTGTATCATCGTGTACTATTCTACCCATCCACTGGCAGATGTGACAACTTTTAACATACTTCTTGGCATCTTTGAAAAGAGTGGGCCAAAAAAACCCTAAATGAAGGAATTTACATTGAGTTCTCTTATCAACAAAATGACCTCCACAAGGTTCATCGTGGCATGCCTTCAATATTTCGAATACTTCATATTCTCATACACACCTTTGAATAATAAGATCAGGTCCAGTATGAAATAGTTCTTAACCAATCCATGAGTAAGTGACACTGTGTTTAATGATCTTTTTATTCTCTTTTGAAGAAAGATTAGGTAGATTTTATGATGCTAAGTATTTGGAAATATATGAAAACTAAGGAGTTTTAGTAGAAATTTCAAAGATATGTTCATATGGAAAGTTATCATCAATAGGAATTAATTCACCTTCATTATGAATCCTATACAGGAAATATGCAACAACATTTTCCTTAGTAGGTCTATCTAGTACGGTGATATTAAATTATTGTAATAAAATAATCCATCTAGTAACCCTGCCATTAGTAATTGGTTTGTTCATTAAGTAACTAATGTTTGAGTGATCAATATGAAAAAATACCTCATATCATGTGATATAGTGCCTAAATTTGTTGATGGCATGGACTACATAAAGGGACTCTTTTTCCGTGGTTGTATAATTTTGTTCAAGAGGTGTAATGTTTTTTCTCACAAAGTAGATGGGATAAGATAATTGATTCTCGTTTTTCCCTAATATTGATCCTAAAGCTATGTCAAAGGCATTTGTAGATATATGAAATGGGTAGGACCAATTTGTCCCTCTTAAAATAGGACTTACAGAAAGTTTCTCTTTTAAATTATCAAAAGCGGTTTGGCAAGGAATATTCTAGAAAAATTCATTATCCTTAGTAAGAAGTTTGAACAATGGAGATGCATTTTTTGTGAAATTTTCAATGAATTATCTATAGTAACTAGCATGGCCTAGGAAATTTATGACATCTTTTTGACTTCTGGGTACAGGAAGATGGGAAATGACTTCAATTTTTGTGGGATCCACCTTTATACCCATAGTAGACACAATGACCCAAAACAATTCCTTCATTTTGTAACATAAAACATTTCTCATTGCTCAATGAAAAATTAGTTTCCTTACATCTAATTAACACTTTTTCTAAATTTTCCAATGATTCTTTGAAAATATTTCCATAAACTGTGAAATCATCCATATACACTTCTACACAATCATGAATCAGGTCAGAAAAAATACCTAATACTGCATGTTGAAAGGTTATAGGTGCATTATACAAAACAAAAGGTAGTACTTTGTATGTGTATGTTCCCCATGGACATGTAAATGTTGTTTTTATCTTAATCCCCTCGATCTATTTGGATTTGGTTGTAACCACTAAAACCATCCAGAAAGGAAATGTATTTTTTACCTACTAATGTGTCTAACACCTGATCTATGAATGTCAGAGAAAAGTAATATTTCAAAGTCGCTTTATTCAATTCCCTATAATCTACAAAAACATGCCATTTTCCATTTTTCTTAGGAACAATCACTAGTGGAGATACCCATTTACTGTCAGAAATTGGATAGATAAAATTAACATCAAGTAATTTCTACAGTTGATTTTTCACAATTTATTTCAAGAGTGGATTCATTCATCTTTGGGGTTGCCTACAGGTCTGAAATTATCCTTTACATAGATATTATGAATACAATTATTGGGGTGAATTCCTCACATATCAATATATTCCTCGATATCATTTTTGAAGTTCATGATTGGATCAATAGTTAGAATAGGTTGCACTATTTCCTCATTATCATTTGTTTCTTGAAAGCATTGTGAAAATTCATATTCAGTTAAAGCTTTAGTTGGAGGATATAAATTAAATTTCTTTACTGAATCCTCGTATGCAATTTCATATCCCCTGATCTACAATTGATGAAGGCATTAACTGTAGCTAACCAAGGTCTTCTTAGGATTAATGGGTGGCCTCCCAAATTAGATTGATTTCGGATGTAACACCATGAAATCTACTGGGTATTCCCAAGAATCCAAGGAAACTATGATATATTCTAATATACACTCAAGTTTTATTGTTGATTTGCCATCTAATTGTAAAATTGTGTGTGTATTATGGAGATTAGATAATTGTAACTTATTCATGGTATCTTTCATCATCACATTAATTGTTGCTCCTAGATCCATTATTGTGTTTTCAATTGCAATGTTATTGATGTGAATTTTTGCAATTTAACTATCATGATCAACATATTTTGCATATAGATTTTACCTGACATTAGTTATGTCGATTGTCCCATAACATGGATTGTTTGTGGGTCTTTCTTTTTCCTTCAAGTTTTCTTTATACACAATTCTTTTATTGTTTTTTCATAGATAAGAATGTCTTTTATTGCTTGCAACAATGGAGTCTTGATACAAATGTTCTTCAATTCATCTAATAAATCATCACCTATTGGAATAATTTGGTTTTCTAATGCCAACCTTTCTGGGAAAGGTGGTGTACTAGATTGCCTTGTTTGATCTACTAGTGATGAAGAAGTTTGACTTATTGGGCCAATCACATCATTATTGTTTATTAAATTAGGAGTGACCTCCTCTGTAGGTTCTTAAAAATAATTGGTGCATCATTATTGAGTACTTTTGTTGATCTAATATGAATATCATTAATACCAAGAGAAGTAATCATGTAAGCAAGAAACTTTTGTAGCTCAACATTGTAAGTAGGTTGTGCTACTTTATTGCTTGGATTAGCAATGGGTTATGTGGGTAGTTGGGTTGGTCTGGGAGGTTGATTTGATGGCAACTGAAGTTGTTGGGGTTGTGAAATTTGTAGTTGAGTTGGTTGATTGGGATATTGTTATTGAAATCGTGGGGGTTATTGGTTTGGTGTAGGATATGCAGAATATTGTTGTTGCATAGGATATGTCTCAGCAGACATAGACCTATCAGAAAGTTGGATTAGGTTGATGGAAAGTTGGTTTTCATTGATGTCAACCCCTGGAGAGTGATGATTGTTGGTTTTCATTGATGTCAACTCTTGGAGAGTGATATTGTAGATTGATATCAACCCTTGAAAGAAGTCCAGCAGCACAAAGGCATGGGTAAGGGAACTGAGTCTGTTTGAGGTATAAGGGAAGGACAATTAGTGAATTTACAAGTAATACTATTCTAGATGGATAGTACATGCCATGCCATTTCTAACGATATGTGGAACGCCACATAACTCCTCACGGTTAGAGAGTTATGGCCACGTGAAGTTGGAGAACCCTTATGAGTTATCTAAAATATCCTAGAAGGTCAAATAAGTCAAATTATTCTAGAAGTTCCTAGAATAAGCTGACTAATCAAAGTGGTTAGTCATGGATTAAAGTGGTTGCAACAAGAAAACAATTAAAAATAAATTAGTTGCAACAAGAAAAAAATTAAAAATAAATTAGTTGCAACTAGAATTGGAGATTTACTATTTGTGGATAAAGTGGCTAAGTGGACAAAATTGGTTAAGTGGATACTTCTAGAGGAAGCTACTTGGAGAGTATAAATAAGAGAGCTAGGGTATCCCATTAGTATCCATTGAGAATATTTGTTAATGTTTAATCCATTATTATAGTTCTTTGCATTTCAATAGATAACAACAACATAAGACAAGGTCACCGAGAAATACACAATCACAAGAGACAATATTTATCCCGGGAAACCCTCTAACGGAAGAAAACCCAACAAAACTTCCTTATTATAGATATCCAATACAATGCCAAGAGATAACTCAAACAAGTACACAATTTCCTCTCCTAAAGATGCGCCTCCCTCTCTCTCTCTTCTCCAATTGCAGCTCCAAAACTTGTCTCTCAATGTACAAGTGAGTGTGTGTCTAAAGCCTCCTTATTTATACAAGGTTGACACGTGTGGGAGTGTACTTTCACTGGCAGGGCCGACTTCTTCTTCTTGGTGGTTATAACCACCTTTATTATATTTCGGGGCCTCTTTGATATATTCTAAGGCCGACTTTTTCTTTTGCCTATTACAATTATATTATGACCAATCTGCAAAAGGGGATTTGGTCCTTTTACAATAGCCGACATGATCAATCCACAATGGGGATTGATCAAATGAATAATATATCAAATAATAATAATAATACACTTTGCAGTTACATTATTTCAACACTCCCCCTTAACAAGAAGGGTATTCTACAACAACATCAGACGAGAGAGAGACATTTATCATCAAAAGCATCAGGAGGACATCATCATCAATATCATCTTGGAAAACTGACTGGCGTATCTATAAATCATCGGAAGTTTTCTTCATCGACAACATCTTCATTCTCAAAGGAATGCACTCATCATATGCATCAATATATATTAGTATAAAATAATACATCATCATCATCACAACACGAGACTGGCTCATCATAATACAAGACTGGCTTTACGTCACAACTGTTAAGCTAGAAGCTCAATACTCGTCTTTCTTTACGTCACAACAATCAAGCTGGAAGAAAGATACTAGACTAGCTTTACGTCACAACTTCTCAAGATGGAAGCACAGTACTAGTCTCATCTCAATGTCTTGCTTTACGTCACAACACTCAAGCTGGAAGCAAGATACTAGATTGGCTTTACGTCACAGATTCTCAAGATGGAAGCACAATACTAGTCTCATGTCATCCTCTTTCTTTACGTCACAACCATCAGGTTGGAAGCAAGATACTAAACTGGCTTTACGTCACAACTTTCAATCTAGAAGCACAGTGCTAGTCTCATCTCATCGTCTCTCTTTACGTCACAACACTCAAGCTGGAAGCAAGATACTAGAATGGCTTTACGTCACAACTTCTCAAGCTGGAAGCTCAGTACTAGTCACATCACATCTTCTTGCTTTACGTCACAACGATAAAGTTGGAAGCAAGATACTCGTCCTGCTTTACGTCACAACAATCAAGCTGGAAGAAGGATACTAGACTGGCTTTACGTTGCAGCTGTCAAGTCGGAAGCACAGTTCTAGTCTCATCACATCATCTTGCTTTACGTCACAACAATGAGGCTAGAAGTAAGGGTTGTATCATCACAACAACTACTCCCCATTTCAAGGAAGGTTCTTTCAGACTATACCAAACTTATCTCGAAAGTGCTCAAACTTTACACGAGATAGGGGATTGGTCAACACATCAACAACCTGTTCATCCGTGCTAACGTACTGGAGCTTTAAGGCTCCTCTCTGCACCATGCCATGGATGTAATGATAATGAATATCTATGTGCTTCAACCTATCATGGAATACATGATTCTCTGTCATCTTTATGCATCTCTGGTTGTCACATAGGATCATGGTTGCTTCCATCTCTAGGGAAAATAGGCCGGTCAACAACTTTCGAAGCCATATAGCTTCGCAGCTGGCAAAACATGCAACAATGTATTCTACTTCCGCTATGCTGAGAGTAATGCTGGATTGCTTCCTACTCTACCACAAGATCATGACTGATCCCAAACTGAAACAACATCATGAAGTTCTTTTTTCTGTCAGAAACACTTCCTGCCCAATCTGAATCAGTGTACCCATTCAATGCGAAATCATGATCTCCATCACAAATGAGATCACAATCTAATGTACCCTTAAGGTACCTTGTCACATGATTTGCAGCCACAAGGTGAACATGTCTGGGTTCTACCAAAAAATGATTCAAGCTGTTCACGGTAAAACAAATGTCTGGTCTAGTGTTTTTCAGGTACATCAACAATCCAATAATCTGTCTATACAGTGTTGCATCAATCAATTCTGATGAAGTATCGACCAACAACTTCCACTTCGTTTCCATGGGTGTATTCATGGGCTTGCACTCTAACATGTCGAATCTCTTCAAGATTTCGACTGCATACTTCCTTTGGTTAAGGAAGATCCTTTCTGGACTCTACCATACCTCAAGACCTAAGAAATAGTGCATTAGGCCAAGGTATTTCATTTCAAATTCTGAGGCGAATCTCTTCTTACATTTGGTGATGAGATTTTCTTCTCCAGTTAAGAATAAGTCATCCACATACAACAATAATATCACAGGCTCATCGTTCATAACCTTGAAGTAGAGGTTGGAATCTACTTTACTCTTGGTAAAGCCCAAGCTTGTCAGAACGCTGTCTATTCGGCCATACCAAGCTCTAGGGGCTTGCTTCAATCCGTACAAGGCTTTCTTAAATTTGTAGACACGAGACTTCCTGTCTTCAACTTCAAATCCTTGAGGTTTCTCTATATACACTTCCTCTTTGATAACACCATTTAGGAAAGCTGTCTTTACGTCCATCTGGTGTAACTTCCACTTCATCTTAGCTGCAAGGGCTATGATGGTTCTGATTGAAGTGTATCTGGCTACAAGAGAGAATGTCTCTTCATAGTCAATGCTTTCTTTTTGAGAAAATCCAGGAGCTACAAATCTTGCTTTATATTTCTCAATACTTCCATCGAGAACATGTTTTATTTTGAAGATCCATCTGGACGATACCACATCCTTGCTATTCGGTCTGGGAACTATTTCCCATACATCTTTCTTTATTATAGTTTGGTATTCTTCTGTCATGGCATCTGCCCATTCTTTCTTCTGAATGGCTTCTTCAAAGCAGGTAGGCTCCTTTTCTAGGATATCACACATCAAAGCCATATAACTAGAGAATGGCTTAGGTCTCTTCACATACAACCAGGTCCTACAAGAATAATCATCAATACATGATGCATAATATACATACCCACTAATGGAGGACGATGGCATTGGGCCACACACATATGAATGAATGAGTTCTAGGACTCCTTCTGCTTTGCTGTCTTTCTTCGGAAAAGGGTTCTCGATGTTTTTCCCTTGTGCATATCCATTGCATACGCCTTCATGGTCATCCTTGAGTTCTGGTAAACCTGTGACCGCTTTGCATATGTATGGTGGCGCCTTGTAGTTAATGTGAGCTAATCTTCTATGCCAAGGTTCACATGGATTCTTAATGGCACGGGTCATGACAACTTTTGAATGACCCTTTAGCTTATTCAAGCCACCTTCTTCTTTTCCAATGATGATTGCTTCATTTATGGTCTCTCCTTTATCATGTTGCCTTCTGCAACCTTCACTATAGCTTCCTCAGGGTTATTACCTGTGACCTGGAGCAAGCTCAACAAAACAACAAGCAAGAGTAATATCCTTTTGATAATATAAAGTAATAGCACAAACAATCATCACAGTAGCTCCTTTAGAGCTATAACTTGTAACTTGTTTGAAGCAAAGATTAAAGGTAAGGAATACAATACGAAAATGAGGTCAACACTCTCATAGTGTTGTGATCAAATATTCCTCCATGGAAACCTGGAACTAACACACAAGATTCTTCCTAGAGGTGTTAGTTGTATCACAAAAATGATTACGTTAAGAATTTACCTTTATATGCTCACATGCTATCAAGTATGATACTTTACAAGGACTGCTATCTCAACTATAGTCATCGACTTGTCATGTGTACCTTTGAATCTTATTAACTTGATTAATCAGACCCAGAGCCTTGTCCTAAGGAATGAGTGCTTGCTTTTTCTTTCGAGTATCCTTCACTCAAGATGACGAGTGCTTTCTTCAACCTGTCTTATGTACTAAGACAATACTCTATCTTGACAGAAGGTTGGGTTAGAGGATAAGTTCTATGATCTCAACTTTTTAATCCATCTAATACCTTGACTCAAATTTTGATCAAAGGTTAGAATGATGGTCATAGCTACAACATGCAACATTGGTCAAAATAATGTATAACAAAGAGATGCATATAAGAATAATCACACCTAGGTTGCATCATTTCTCTGAATGTGTTGGATCTTGAGATCCTTCTGGATCTATGGCAAGAGATCCCTTCTTTTGCAAATACTCTTTAAAGTTTAACCAATTTAAACATATGTGAGTACATACCTCTGATAGCATTTGCAGGTAGTGGCTCCATCTGGCAACATCGACAATAATTACCAACTCTTCAGAACTTCAAGAGTGACTGCAACTGGTACTACGACTACAACTCCAACTAATATTGCAACTACAACTGGTTATGAGACTGCAACTGCAACTGCAACTTGGGGTTTATGAGGAAACCCTAATTTTTCAAACTTCAAAATTTGAAATTCTGATCCAGGGGATATATGCGCTGAGCTGAGGCGAGTAAGTTGGTGCAGTTAGATTTATGAAAATCCAACTTTTACCCCCTCAAACTTGATCTGCGGATTTCTGGACTGGTGCTTCTAGTTTTCTGGTACTTTTGGTACTCTGGTTTTCTGGTACTTTGTGAAACTAGGGTTTCACTTTCCGGGAGATCTAGCCACTGAAAAGGTGCGCTGAAGGTGCCAAAATGATCCTTGGGGGAGGGCACACTTTTCTAGATGGTTTTAGGGATAAATACCTCACCAACAAAAGCCCTAATTTGCATGTACGACAACAATGACGTTTTTCACTTTTTTCTTGTGAAAGATGCTCTCTTCAGCTTGGCTCTGATACCATGTTAATTTTTAAGCCATTATTATAGTTCTTTGCATTTCAATAGATAACAACAACATAAGACAATATCACTGAGAAATACACAATCACAAGAGACACAACATTTATCTTGGGAAACCCTCTAGGGGAAGAAAACCCAACAAAACTTCCTTATTATAGATAGCCAATACAATGCCAAGAGATAACTCAAACAAGTACAAAATGTCCTCTCCCAAATATGCACCTCCCTCTCTCTCTCTTCTCCAACTGCAGCTCCGAAACTTGTCTCTCAATGTACAAGTGAGTGTGTGTCTAAGTGAGGCACTAGCCTCCTTATTTATACAAGACTAGCACGTGTGGGAGTGTCCTTTCACTGACGGGGCCGACTTCTTATTTTGGGTGGTTATAACCACCTTTATTATATTCCAGGGCCTCTTTCATATGTTTGGGCACCGCGGTTACTCAACTGCTTGCACTCCAAGGCAAGAGCTTTTAGTCTGTCAACTGCGCTGCGGGCAGTTGCTTCCCTTTGGTCTCTTACATCTTGAGGGGTCTTGGGCATAGTGCGGAGTTTCAAGTCTGCTATGCATTGCTGTAATTGCTGAATTACATCTTCGAGTTGTTCCACCTACTATGGAACTCTCTCTTCAGCCTTTACTTTGACGACTGTCACAGAACGAAGTGCTTTGGTGACCCTTTCCTTTACTTCGAGTTGCTCTGCGAGCAACTGTTCCTTTTCTTTATGCAGCTGGGATTTTTCTTCCTCAAAGTTTACTTGGAGGGTGAGCTTCTCTCATTCTACAGTAATGCACTGCTCTAGAAGGTCTTCTTATGCTTGTGCTAAAGCCTGGATGGCTTGCGCTGTCTCCTCCTATGCTCGTCGAAGGTGAGCTTCGACTGTATCAGCGATCCGGTGGAGTTGAGCTGGCTAATATCCCAGTTCTGGTGTTCCCAATGGCGGAGGCACAGTGGAAATTACGAGGCTGGACTGTAGTTCCTGTTGCATCCCTTGGAGTTAAACCTTGATTCGATTGTATATCTCTTCCTACCGAGCTTCTTTCTTTTCTTCTATCTCCAACGAAGCATCGTTCAGTGCTGCGACGATGAAGTCGAAGTCGTCCGAGGTGAGAGTGGTCTGCATTTTAGTCATAGATGCTTTTGATTTCTTCCTTGAGGAAGGTTTCAGAGGGGAAACCTTCCTTTTCTTTGAGGGGTCCTCCTCGTCTCTAGGTAGTGTAACCTCTCCTTTCTTCTGTTCAACTTTTGTGCCATCTATCTCTCCACCATCTCCTCCTTGCTCTGCTGAGATGGAAGCGGTCTTCATGGATGTGCTGTCTAAATCATGGACCTCTTCGGTCTTCTTTATCTTGCTAGGTCCAGGTGTATCATGCGCTGCTTCTGGACTGTCTAATTCGGACATCTCTGCAGGGTCTGCTGGAATTAGGAGGTCCACCGACTAGTCCTTGGTGATCTCCTCCAAGTCCTCCTCCGTCAGCTTGTAGTAAGACTGCAGCCATTCCTTGTGTTCGTCAACTCACGTTGTGATATAGATGAAATGGCGGTCTGCACTAAAATTCATTAAAGGTATGAAACAGTGGAGAGTGTTAGGGGTTATACGTGGCTCAGACTGGATGGATGTCTTCAACTGGTTGTTTTATGTGTGGAACACAACATTCGACTACCATTTCTTGTTCATGTCGCGAGAGTACCATAGCGTACCGAACTTCGTGGCCAGAGGTTCAAAGGGCTCGATGTCTTGGAAGGTCACACCTTACAACATCTCCCATGCAATGAAAACGATCAGTATAAGAAGCCAGCTAAAGTAGAATTCGTATCCCTGATCTTGTGCTTCCTTGCAGTCCAGTTCCAATTGGTTCATGAGGTACTTCGCCCAATTCATTTGTAGGCCCTCCGCGCACTTCCCTGAGAGGTTGACTACAAATCCAGTCACTTGGGTGGGTCGGTTCTTGCGAACTACTTTCTTGTGATCAATTAACAGGAAAGGCGCACTGCGCCGTTCTGGATAGAGGCTACCTTATAACCTAATGTTCCCTTCTCAAAATCTCAATAGGTGTCTTTAATCTTCTGCGCAAGAGTGCGATCCATGGCTTTTCCAGGGTAGAAATCCTGTGGGTCAGGGCCTTGCATGCTTAGACCTGTGATTCGATTGATCAATGTTGGATCCACTGTGATATGGAAGTTTAACCATAAATATCCGCCATGGTAGCAGGACAATATAAGTTTGATGTATAAGTTCACTTCTTAGTGCCTTTCAAAGTGAGGAATCTTCATGACATTGAGCAGTGTGGACTACACGAGGTTCATGGTCCATGACTGGGGAACGATCTTCGAGTTATTTCCTTTGGTCCTGGTCATATAGTTATGTGGGGCGAGCATGTTATATACCTTCTTGTCGCTGAGGTTGAAGTTCCTAAACTTCAACGCTGCAATCTTATCTTGGTTTGCGCATATCCCTTTCGGGAGGTATGCAGTGACCAAAGCATACTCAAAATCTCTGGGCACACTGTCTCGATTGATTGCGCCGCTCAAGGGTGGTATATAGGCAGGTAAAATACTCATAATCAGCTTGACATTCATGATATCGTCTCCGTGCTTACTTCATTTTTCATCTGCTGGCCGCGATGGTCCGGCTCGAGCAGTGGACAGAGATGCTTGCACGACTCTTGTAGATGAAGCCTGGATACCTTCAGACATCGACATGAATCTCTCAGTCATCAAGTCGAGGAGTACTTCTATTACTGATTCTTCAACTGCGGTGAGCTCGTCAGACATCCGCGCTTGGGATTAATAACATCGGGTCAAGTTAGCTTAGATACTGCACTATAGTAATCAACAAGAGCTCAATGATCACTGTATACAATAACAACTTAGTCTATGGGCTCAAAATTCTCAGTTAGCAAAAGTGTTCTTGGTGCATGGCACGATGAGATAAATAAGTAACTTGACAACGGTTCGCTTGCAATGGTTATGAGCCTCCATTAACTCTTGTTCGATCCGTTATGGTGCGGTCTAACGGTCTGATGACGAACCTTTATTGCCTTTCTGACTGTTTGGAGCGTCGATCGAAGGGTTATAATATACCAACGACTATATTGCTTCGCCATGGTGAAGTGCCATGTGTTGTTGTTCTGATATCCCGACGAAACTCCAATTTTGCAAATTTTCTGTCTGCGAAGTTCCCTCTGGAACCTTCTACAACTGAGCTCTCTTCTTACTTTGCTTTTTAGCCTTCTTTCCAGTGAGCTTTGTCTGGGTAGTTTGTTTTCCATTCTGATTCTTATCTTCTGTTGTCTTAGCTACTTTGTGCTGTTGATATTCTCTCCTAGGACCGAGGGGTAACACCTCTTCTTTATTTGAGATGGGTACTTCAGTCTCCTGTGAGTCTTCTAATGTTCTTGCAACTTCGACATCTGGGTTTCTAGTGTTAAATAGCTTCGATCTGTTCTCCTGTTCTTCGATCAAGTGTGCGATCATTATGGTCATGAAATATTTTAACTCCTATTTCTTATGCTCTAAGACTTCTTCTTCTTTCTTTCGTCTGGCTTGATTTATGTCAATCCAAGGTTTTCCTATTAACATGGTAAATGGGGCGCGGTCTTCAAGAAATTTAATAATCTCAAAATCTTCCTCCGTCGAAGTTCCATCGACAGTCATAGGTATCTGGGCGAGCCTTCCACATAGGTTTACCGTTTTTCCTCTGAATAACCCTATTCCTCCTAATGAGGGAGTCATAGCAGGCCTCCCTATAACTTCCCAAGTTCTCTCGGTCATGACATTCACCTGTGTTTCCTCATCTAGAACAAAATCAATGTCGAAGTCTCATATTCTTGCTTCAATGCATTCTTTTCCTTTGAAGATCTTTGATAATCTGACATGTTGGTGGTTATTCAGGGTTTCTTTCATCTGTAGCAATGCTTGCTTGGATCCTTTTTGGTATTTTGCCATAATCTTAGTTTCTGGATCTGCCTTAGGGTTCTCTTAATTCAGATTCATTCTTTCAAGCTTAGCAATCATTCTAGGGAAATCCAATACTTCATGGTCTAGAGCCTTACAACAGAGGCAACTAGGTCTTCCACCAAGGCATTCCTTAGCCATATGTCCCGGTCTTCTGCAACTATAATAGAGGGTTAATCCTCTATTTCTTTTAAATGATCCCCAACCTCTTCTGTACTACGCACTAGGATCATGGTAGCTAACCTGCAACAAATTCTTTCTAGGATCTTGCATCCACTCGTTAGTCCAAACATTCTTTCTATGCTTAGGTATAACATATCGTTCACTATTCTTATCAGATTTACTCAGATCAAATCTTCTTTCATGTATTAATACCCTAGTTTTCAAGCTAGAACTGATCCTATCAATCATACTTAGATCCATACTCTAGAAACAAAAATTTCTACTTATCTTACTTCTATAGAGCACAAAGCTTCCAGATCTAAAACTTTGAACTATTCTTACCTTTATCAGAGCAAAAAGCTTATAGATCTTACATTTTTTTTAATCAAGAATTCCCACTTTTACCTTTCTTAGGGCACAAAGCTTCCAGATCTTACCTCTTTTCTTTAGATCCGATCTTCTTTCTTCAGATTGGGGTTCTTTATTTAGCACAGAGATTTATAAATCAAGTAGAATACTGTGCACTAGGGCACATATTTATGCATAGAGCTTCCACAATTTCAGGATGAATCTTTGCACAGAGCTTCTTCTTTCTCAGTTCCCAGCAATCACAGTTTCAGGTCTCGGCAACAGAACCATTTGTTGGCACATGGGCAGACCCAGGGTTCAATGCTACAACAACGCACCAACAAAGCCCTAACTACCGGCCCTTTCGGCAACACCTGCGAAGCAGATGAAGTCTCACCCGAGGTAGAGGCAGGGGTGGTTGCAAGACTCAGGTGTTTGCAACCTTAGCTGGGACACAAATATGTGATTCTAACACTTAATAAAACACTTAGCACCGTCAGTTCCTCAATATGCAAGCAATATCCACTTCGCTAATAGAAAAAAGCTTCGCAGTACTCGCACTAATATACTGTATTCAAGAACTTAGCATAGGAAAATAGGTCAGATCGAGTAGATCAAACACTAAATATAACCATATAGATTAGATATAACATTCTCACATCTAATAAGCACAAAGCATAAGTAGATTTATCTAAATACATCCAAGCACTTAGAAAATAACATGTAAATCACATAGGACAAAGCACAAAACATCATAACACAGGATTTACATGGTTCACCCTCACTCTAGGGATACATCCACCAACTCTTCTTCTTTATAGTCTTCAGTCAATCGGTTACAAGCACAAAGTCTCAAAACCCTTACTCCACATAGGACAAAAGATCTGCGCAACTCGCTAGATCTTTCTTCCTTGTGTTATAACACAAAGCCTTCTACAGTCTCTCACAAGGACTTGCACTCAGCTTTGCAAGTTTTACACAGAATGCACAAAGCCCTTACAATCCACACTAGCACTTAGCTTACTGGCCTACTAGTTCTCTTTCTATATTGCTTAGCCTTATATTTATACTTTACAAAATAGGCCTAAACATGGGTAAAACCCATGGGCCGACATCCCAATCCCGTTACATTATCCCCCAAAACCCAAAAAGGACCCAAAAGTGGGCCGAGATATCTTGATGTCTGCTTCGTCTTGTGCTCCTCCTTCGACAGGCTGTCGAAGTCCCAACTGTTGGCATGTTTTACAGACAGTGTGTGCTTGTCATTGATAGCAAGAACAGTGTGTGCATCGATGGCAAAACAGGAACACCGTAAGCTAAGGAGGATTAGCGCAGAGTCGCACGTAGTGCGTAGGTGTGCACCAGGGATGAGGTTAACTCATTGCCAAAGCTCAAGAGAGATAGCGTACTCAGGATCTCAGGTGGATCAAAGGTCGAGGCCTTTGACACTTAGAAATTTTTCTAAGTAAGGAGGATGCGTAAGCTCGGGCAGAGAAGAGACATTGATCGTTGGATCCCATTCAAAATTCCCGATGACCGTCAGATTTGAATCCAGACAGGAGGAGCACAAAGATGGAGGACAAATCTTTGGCGTTAGATACGAGCGCAGGGTCCGACCATCGTTGGATCAGGAAGAACCTGCACGTTCTTTAAAGTGAAAGATCGAAGCGGTGGTCCAACTCCATTTCGAAGTTTTGGCTATCAGGGTTTCAGATACTGGAAGTTGGAGTGTCGAAACACTTTGCAACAAGAATGCCGAAATTGCGATATGATCTGAGCCGTTGAATCAAGATCAGATCTAGACCGTTGAATCATAGGACATGTGGCGAAAGATCATCATGTCGCTGACTGGAAAGTCAAAGGAACGGGGTTCCCTAACCTCTCGAATTCGCGATATGAGAAATCACAAAACTATCTTAGCCGTCAAATTGAGGTTTGTTCTAGATCGTTGATCCATCTCCATTTCAGAGTCTCACCTATCGCGACTTGGAGTGACGAGAACCTCTATCTAAGGAACAGTGAGATGCGAGATCGCAAAAAGATCAGGACTTTCGGATCACCAAGAACGTGAACTATCGATCTGAGCTCCATCTCGGAGCTTCGCCTATCGCGACTTGGAGTGACAAGACCCTCCATCATAGGAATCACGAGATGCGAACTCACGATAAGATCTGGACCGTCATTACACCAAGATTCTGGACCGTTGATCTGACTCCATTTCGGAGTTTCTTGAATCGCGACTTGGAGAGGCAAGAAACATAACCACAGGAGTGCCGAAGTGCTGAAACACGAAATTACCAAATGCAGTTGTTGAATAAAGGCTGTGGTCACAGCCCTTGGTCACATCGACGAGAGATGGAGGAAAGAGCTAGAGCAACCAAGCTCCTTTTCGGGGATTGCGACTGGGAGTGTCGAGACACTTGGTCACCCGAATGCCGAATTGCCAAATGCCGAAATGCCAAAATGAATGCAAGATCGTATGGAGCCAATCCAATGGTGCAGGTGAATTTGAGCATAATCGGAGGGCTAATATTGCTCCTCGCAGTGTAACTGATAGAAACCATTGATGGTCTCTGCCAGAGAATTCGAAGATACCTCTGTGTGATCCCTAGAGGAGATGAAGAGTCTCCAAGCTTCGTCCAGTGAAGGAAGACGATTCTTAGAGGGATTGACAGGTGGATGAGCATTGAAGTCTGTAACTGAAAAATAAAGGATAAGCTCGATTGTGCCAGAGAAGAAGAGTCTCAATTGCCAGAGAGGCTGAGAAATCTCAGCAGAACACCCAGTGATGCTGGACGCATGGTGGGAACCACCAGAGAAGCTGAAGAGTTGCGATGATGATCAGGCATAGCACTTGAGATGTGGAGGAAATTGGCGCGGTATGATTATGCAGAGGAATGACGAATATTGCATGCACAAGGTGCACAAAAGCTATAAATACATGGTAAAAGAAGAGATTGGGTTGCTGTTGCTGTGGATATTGTTGTTGAAGGTGATTCATGCATGAAGAAGGATCAGAGTGCAGCAGTTGAATAGAACAGAAGAGGATCTGTGCAACGAATGGACATGGTGCATAGAGCATAAAAAACAGAAGAACATAATGGGCTGCGGATGCATGCTAGAAGATAGTGAGGAAGTCTGAGTAGCAACATCTTGCAGAATAGTGATGAGACTGGTAAGTTGTTATTGAACACTATATCACTGAAATAGGTTTCAATATTTCATATTCATAATCCAGGGTGGTTGGGAGGTGCTAGGGAGAACTAGTGTCCTAAGAGGTTCAAGTGGGTTCTTGAACACAGGGAGTTGGTGCTTCCTTCTAGTTGGTGCTAGAGAAACCAGGGAGTTGGTGCTTCCTTCTAGTGGGTGCTAGAGAAAAACAGAGAGTTGGTACTCTTAGCAAGTTGCATCTTGCAAAACAGAGGTTGTAGCCTCACAATGAGTTGGTGCTCATATGTATGATAATGTAAGGAATGTAAATAATACTTATCATATAAAGAAGAAGAGGTTTTTACCCTGTATGGGTTTCCTTGGGAAATATCTGTCTCTGTGT